>QNGE01001205.1:0-148091 GCA_008508345.1 Paragonimus westermani
AACGGTCCCAGAACACTTCCTTGTATCACACCGCTAGTAACTAATTTAGGCGTTGAACCATTGTCTCCTATTTTCACTGTTTGTGTGCGGCCGGTAAGGTATGATGAAACCAGCTAAGCAATGGATCACGTGTACCAAAGGATGCTATTCTGAGCAGGAAACGCTTATGAGGCACACGATCGAAAGCCTTTACCATGTCCAACGGTATAATGATAATCGTTTCACCAGCGTCAGTAGATTCTATCACATGGTTGAGAAACTCTAGTTGGCATGTCAAGCAAGAACGCTTGTTGAGAAACCCACGCTGGGAGTGGTTTTCAGGGTTTCGCGATAACATGAATTCGACCATGAGACATTTCACTATTCTTTCCAACACCCAAGAACAAACTGAAGCATGGTTAATGGAACGACAGTTGCTGACTTCATGCCGCGAGCCACTCTGATAGCGGGGCTTAATGGTAGAGTTTTTCTACTGAAGAGGGAAGGAGCCTGATGTTAGACAAAGTGTACAAATATCAAGCAGAATTAGAGGGTCGTCTTCCCCTCCGTATTTTAGAACAGCAGGGTGAACGCCATCAGGATCAGGTAGGTGAGGATGTTTGATAATAGCTAGGCGAGAGCGTATGAGCCCTGCATCATCAGGGATATGGCTTAGGAGCGAACTTGTACTTACAGGAGGGGGTGGAGGCAGTATGTGTCCTTCAATGTTGAAAGAAGCAGCAAAATATGAAGTAAAAACCTCACAGATTGTCAGAGGTTCATCTACGGTGTTTTTGTCCTGTAGTGTCATTACTGAGATGGCAGGGTCTCTCCCATTGTTCCTACGTCTTATCAACTGAGAGCTCTTATCTGTGTTGTTAAGCGCTCGTTTTTCTCCAGTCATGTGGAACATTCTGGTTCTATATTCAATTGCACTGAACATTTTGTGCATTTGCATGGTAAGAAAGGACTCGCATGTTTTCCGGTACCGTGATTTAAGACTTTTGAACTTATCTTGCTCCTTTGGAGCGAGAATTATGCCGTTACCACACACATTACGATGCTTTGATCTTTGCGGGGCGAAGATGTTCATGCGAGACATGAAGTGTTCATTAAATGCCTCGGTTGCAATACTAGGGTCGGAGGTAAGAAAAAATGTGTTCCGTTCCAAATATCTCAGAAATGTGGTGAACACGTTCAGTCGGTCAAGTTAGTTTGGCGGTAGTGTATGACGGTCGACTCTTTAACAGCTTTTAGATCAAACATGAAGTTGACTATGTTCTGATCACTTCCTGGAAATTTTTCCAAGTTGGATACAGTGGCAGAAGAGATACCTGTGGCAAAGATGAGGTCTGAAGTGTGGTTCTGTGTAGTAGGCGCTAAAACATGTTGCCGCTATCCGTTTACTTGGACACATGCAAGGAAGTCAGCTTGACTTGCAGGGGCAGTGAAAGAGGTCCAGGAGATATTGGGCATGTTGAAGTCTCTGCCAATTATTTGTTACTGTAAAGGTAAGGTTGATACATAGTTCAGTCCATTATTAAGGTTAGTCATTTCGTCCTGAGCGGCGTTAGGTGGTCTGTAGACACATCCTAAGAGTAATTCACAGAGTCCAGTCGACGCTCACAGTCACAAGGAGTCATCTATCATACCGCAACATGGCTCATCAAGTGTGGTTGCAGAATATTGCTACCTCAGATAGATTGAACATCCTCCATCCCGTCCTACACCAAGATTTCTGCGGAACATGCGATAGTCTGTGAGGTTTAGTTGTGTGTATGAAGTCGCAGGGGTGCACCAATCTTCAGTGATTAGAATAATATAGAGATTATATAAGAAGCTAGAGGATCTGAAGATATGCATCTTATCAATCAGCGAACGTGCATTGAAAAGCAACAAACTCAGTGCATTTTTCTTGATCGACATCAGTTTATACTTCTGAAAATGTTTAAAAAAGAAATGTCTTTGTGATTCAAGGACTCTAGTGCCGATGCTTGGTCTAATGTCCTTGTAATGAGTTCATTTGAGAATGGTTGGGTGTCACCTGCACTTAAGTCTATGACAGGAAGTGTTGGAAAATGCGAGCAAGTTGTGGCTGGGTAGTGGAACACTGGGGGAGTTAGAAGTGGAGGTTTGAAAAGTATGTATCCCGCTAAAAATGGGTAAGGCTGAGGTGAATTGGTCATGCCCGCCTGCTCGTTGTCAACGAAGACATCGCGGGTTGAGTTTAGGTGAGCATTCGAAGTATAGGATCTATCCGTATTGAATGGGGTGTTGAACGTAGGATAACCAACTTCAGAAGGGCTCCGGTATAGCCTTACATGAATAGCTGCGTCACGTGAGAGAGCGCTATTACTAGGCAGAGGCCTGGTATTAAGGGGTGGTAAGAAATGCGGCTTTTCAATCGCAGTGTGAATTTGCGTTTTCTTTCCCGTTTATTCCCTTATGATGCACAAGAGGAAACCTCTGGCGACCCGTAGGGTAGTGATTTGGAGAGGGTTTGTTATCACTGGCACCCCATTGATGGACGGTTTGTGATTTCCTGCGGGATTGGTTCGAAGTTGGGACACCAACGTGTCTTTGATTGATAGACTGGCTGTGCCCTGTATTATTTGAGCCAATTTCCGCGCAGATAGGTTGCGGTCTAGACGCTTCATTGATTCCTATATGGACACAGTCGTTCGTGTGCCCTCTTTTGCCAGTTTATTCCTAAACCGAGGTACCCCGAACGCTTGTCACGCTGTCGGATTTGTCAAGATCTACTGCTGCATCAATTAGGTCAGCGAATTTTTTCTCTTTGATGGAGCTAGCACTGTCGGTAGGATCGCTGGTGCATTCGGGCGTGGTGCAACAAAGCGATACTGCGCGACCTTTGGAACCCAGTTTGTCATCTTTGGATGTCGTTGCACCCTGTTTCGATGCACCCTGGAACACATGGTTAGAGATGGAGACGGAGGTTCTGCCTAGTTAGAGTTTTTGACGTTTTCTTTCGAGGGGCGTTCTGTCCTCCATACTTTTAACAGTTCAAGCGAGGTTCTAGACTTAATAAGGTCCTGGATCTCTATGAACTGTTTTGCAATTGCCTCACTATGGAATTTGAATAATAGCGAGCAGCATAAATTTTGCGTCTTCTCACGAAGACGGATGCAAGTATATGATTTTGAGTCTATTCCAGTAACTTTCGAGAGTATCTATTAAGTGCTTTCTAGGTGCAGCTTATCTGGCGCATTGAATACGATGGCATTGTTTGAGCAACGTATCCGTTTCGTGATTTCTGTTACCAATGTGTTGATGAACATACTAGCACTCTGAATGTTATCCATCTTGGAACTTTCGGCCACGTTGAGAATGTAAGACAAAGAAACAATTCCTAGGTACCGCGTGTTTCGAAAAAAACCAATTATTGCGTGCTAGTGCATATCCCGTTTTTACCATTTGATCACTCAAATTCACGTACTATTTGTTGTATTTTGTCATATTTACTTGCTTCCAGACCTTCTGTACATTACCAATTGATAAAAATTGAATATCATATAGTAATGCCCGCTAAGTCAACCACTCTTCAAAAATTGCCCATCCTCGAGCCATCATCCCTGCGCAAAAAGTGCATGCTGACTGTGAAGAAACGTGTAAAATCTTCTGGTTGTTCAACCAACATCTGCCCCACTCCTGCTATCGCAGAGGAGCTCGAGGCCGCTGCTAAAACGGCAGTCTCAACAGCAAATCTTAGCACATCACACGTAAGGCAAAATACCAAACCATGTTCGGTTCCCATTACCAATGTATTCATAGATCAAACCAAAAAATAAGGGAATTAGAGGCTGGGATAGCAAAACTGCACAGTAAAAACGAGGAGCTTGCCGAATTTTTTAACGAATTAGATCCGCTATTGTGTATATAGATCCCTCAAGTAACATCAGCCATCAGACCACCTTTAGGTACGAAGACCTCGTAGCCGCCTGAACGCTTATTGATAGTGTAGCTACGGAATTGCACAAGCGGTTACGTTGTGCAAGCAAAACGGTGGTGTTTAACGTACCTGACAGAATATCTCTGCTGTCGGTGAAAAGGATCTTACTCCAAGACGGTAAGATGGAAGATCAAGAGTGCTGCTGTTTGAGACTCCGCAAGAAAGTACAGCAGAAGCACTGTCCATTGTTGCTACAGTTCGCAAGTGAACTTGTAGCGAACGAATTTGTCAGAAGACAAGAGCAAATCAGGCGTGGCACAAATTGTAGTTCCATAAAAGTCGCTGGTGACAAGACGCCACTTCAGAGGGAAATATTGCGAGCCAATATTTCCCGAGAAAAAACCACAGTCAACAATCTCATTGATCTGATTGTAAATCCCCACTGTTCTACGAGTTCTGTGAACCCGCAAGTTACGGCTGGGAACGCCGTTGCGTCGCCGGACCAGACGAACACTGGAAAACAAACCACGTCTAGCTCGGATAATTCCAGGCGCGTTCAAGTTTCCACAACGAAACCCACGGCTACTGCTAAAAACTTATCCCCCAATGCTCAACGTCTCTCTCCGTCAACCGCGGCCTTGACTAGAAAAAGTCCTAGAACTAAGGCATCCACGGTTAATCAGAACACTGGAAGAAGCAGCTAAATTGCACCTAATAATGATGCGGCTGTTCGAGCAGGGCCATCCACTTCTCATCAGAGGAATCTATCTCCGTTATATGGAGTAATCGAAAATACCAACGGCAAATCCAAAACACCTGAACGATGTTCTAACTCAATAGTAAGACCTGTAAGGTGTTCACCAGAGAACAGTATTTCGGATTTGCAATATAAGGATAAATCAAAGGAACTCAACAGGAGTCATGCATCTGGTTTTAAAAACCACCTTCCAAAAACAACGCTTTGCCTGTGAAACTGTACAATCAGTCTCCCACTGCTTCCAGGCAAACATACTACTATCCTAGGGGTTACGGTTACCATCCATTATCCAATGGCTCCGTAGTAACTCATCCTCCTACCCAAAATTGGAGTGCTACTAGGAACCAGGTTCCCAATATTTATACCCCAGCAGGTACGTCACTACCTGAATATGTCAACAACACAAATGTCCGCCAGACCAGTTCTTTCTTAGTGCTTCCCCCGATATTTCATCAACCGCCACCTGGCCCCCCTCCATAAGTCCCACTCTGTCATCCCTCCATAATGGCACTCTTCCAGCAATTCCTATCATGGAGCCAAACTTTTACGACATCCACTCAAATATGAGCAGAAACTCGGTGCATCCCCTAGATCAGGCCTTTCCATTTGGTATGTCTCAACCCACTGCCCCATCTCAAGAAGTTCTTAAGCAGTTTATCTGCAGTGTCTGACAAGAAGAATTTCGTAATTTTATTACTAATAAACGCAAGATCGTTGGTTAGTAAGACGCACATTTTCAAACCATTTGTCTTTATTTCTTATCCCAATATCATCCTCGTAACTGAGATGTGGTGCTCTCCTAACACCGCAAACAGTCAGATAAGCATCATTCACCTAAAAGAGCAATTTACCGCAGTAACACTTGTTGCTTCTATACTTCATAAACTCGAGGACTCTTTGTGGTTAGTGGTCTCTATTGGCTCTAGCGGGCTACTTATAGGATGCATCTACAGACCGCCAAATACTGCGGGCAATGATTTAACTGACCTTGTGGAGATAATGTATCATGTGTTCAACATGCCTTGTGAACACAAACTAATAGGCGGTGACTTCAACATGCCCAATTTCTCCTGGACCTCATTCGCTGCTCCAGCAAAACAGGCCGAATTCCTTTCATGCATTTAACTGAATGGTTGAAACCAACATGTCCTAATGCCCACCAGAAAGGGGCATATTTTGGATCTTATATTTACCATAGGCATTTCGTCTACAGAGTTATCTGTTCTACAACAATTCCCTGAAAGCGACCATAATGTTGTCAAATGACTGTTTGATTTCAATATGGCTAACAAACCGACAGTTTTATTCTTCCGTCCGATTAAATTCATTGATTGGAATGCCTTCTTATCCCTACTAAGATCCTTGAATTGGAATACCTTCTTTCGCACATCAGACCCAAGCATAGCGGCCGGAGAATTTATCAGACATCTAACGTTCTGTATCGACGTTTTGGCCCCCATTAAATCAAAACGTGTCGGCTCGTATGTACAAGGTAAAATCCTTACTGCGAAAGAGACCGACAAACTGAAAATGCTTAAGTCGAGGTACGGAAGAACACTAGACTTTTCCCTGGTGATGCGAATGAGCAAAATGTTTGAACACATAGAACGTCAGACGCAACTTCGTCAAATAGACGAAGAGAAACTCGCACTCCGTAGTGAGCAAAGATGTGCGAAACTAGTGCAACTGATGAGACGGAGAAATTCCATGAGGGACCCTGCTATAAGAACTATCACTCTCATTGACAAAACGGTTTTTCGACGACCCCGTAACGATATGCGAACTCTCCAACTCACATTTTGCTTCCTCGTCTAACACAAAAACACCCCATTACCTCCTTATATCCCACCAAAATCAGGTAAAGTTTTGAATAATGTTCTAATCGATGTTCGAAGTGTTCGTTCACAGTTAGCTAGCATTAGGCTCTCAATCCATCCTGGACCAGATGGTATCCCACCAATGGTCGTCAAGCATGCAGGTGATGATATACCCATCCTCTTACTCAATATGTTCAACCTATCACTTTTATCCAGCACCTTCCCCCCTCAGTGAAAAACCTCAATCATTATGCCTCGTCACAAGAGTGGTCCAAGGCAGGACGTTAGTAACTATCGTCCCATCAACTACACATCAATCTACTCGAGAATGTTTGAATGGATAATCAAGGTGCACATAGTCGAGTTCTTAAGGACACAAAACCTTATAAACTCTTCACAGCACGGTTTCCTTACCAAACGCTCTTGTATGACATGTCAGCTGGAATTCTTAAACCATATGTCGACGTCCGTCGATGATGGAAGTGCGGTAACTATCATACTCTTGGACATGCAAGAGGCTTTTGATCGTGTGCATCATAAGCGCCTCCTGATCAGAAAAGCATCTTTTGGCATAAAATATCCCTTGTATAGCTGGCTGTCGTCATACCTTGAAGGTCGAACTCAGTCAAAATGGGAGAGCACTGTTCAACACCAAAACCAGTAACTAGTGGGGAGGTCCAAGGAAGCGTTCTGGGTCCGTTGCTCTTCTTAATGTAAATAAACGATCTGTGCGACGTTATAACACATGGCAAGCCCTTTCTGTTTGCTGACGATATCAGAAAACGTTTACACATTCCGCCAGGGCAGTGGTACCAATTTCAGTCTACAAAATATACGACAAGACCGAGCGTCCTTGCAGTTGTGGCTGATGTCGTTCTCAGCAGAAAAATCGAACAACATCACTTATGATTGTAAATTTCCCAATGGATCCATCTCACTAGATGGTTGTAATATTGATAAAGAAACTTCGGTCAGATACCTGGGAATGCGATACTTAAATTCCTACGATATCTCTGAACAAGTATGCATCCAGGTAGCAGAAGCTAGAAGAATAACAGGTTGCATCGAAGAGGCGTTCAGCCTACCAGCTGCGAAGCTGACGCTCTACAAAATGTGTGCTCGGCCTCAACTCGAGTATTGCACCTTCATTTACTGCCACCTACGCAAGTCCGACAGTCTTGTGTTAGAAAACCTTCAACGATCGTTTACCAAAANAGTGAACTCACAGTTCGCAACTCTGGAGAAACGTTTTATATCGTGGTTATTATAGTTTCATTTAGACTTTACATCCTCCCTGGGGTAGTCGTTCTAGACAACGATATATATGCGCGGAAGATGTCACAAATAGTGAATGATCAAACAAAGTTTCGGCGAATAGAGACTGTGGACAAGGTTGCCGGAGTATGAGACCGCGTAGAACGACATCTTCAACTGCTATTGCACTTGAAGATTATTGATGAAACAACGTGTAAATATTCTAAGCATTTTGGATCACCAGGATCACACCTTCACGGCCTGTAAAAGAAAATTCTGAGATGTCGCTTGGGTCAATTTTGGTAATGGCAAACTACCGCCATCACGAAATGCTATGCTGGCTAGTTGCTATTCTAATACCCACAAAACAAAAATGCCAGCCACACTATTAAAGATTCTTTTGAACTGATAAGTGATCTAGACAGAATTAATCTTGCCAACGAATTGGTGCATTCTGTAGACGTTTAGTTGTTGTTCACAAATGCTTTACTCTATGAAACGACTTACTGCATTTGTAAGCCCGTTAAAGTGAGCCGCACTTCTTCGCCATTCCCTACCGACATATGGAGAAAACCTTAATGCTGTTTAATGATAATGTCATTCTTCGTTTCCTGAAGCAGTCCTACAGTGGAATAGACGGAGGAACAATTGGAATTCCCCCTATGCCCAATCTTTGCAGACATTTCCGTGCAACGGCTTGCTACGGATGTAGAAAACTTGTAACACTACGGGTGTCACGTCAACCACAAATTTCCAGTCGATATAACCAGGTGACAGACAACCTGGCGCAATATCTGAATAGTTGTCATCCTAGCCCGAACGTTACCTGTGAAGTTTGGGTCAACTGTCTTCCGGTTCTAGATATGCCCATAAATCGTTGGGGAGATAGCTCGGTAAGAAGAACTGCCTATGAGAAACTCACGCGGTCAGGCCACTACCTGAACTCCAGCAGCTTCACACCGGTCCAATATAAACTAACGTTAGTGAGTGTTCTGGTCACGTGATCGAGGCGAATCTGTACGCAGAAGAATCAGACCTGATTACTTCTGTCATACACTCAGATGGTTAACCCAGAAGGTTTCCAGGTAGGCACTAGAAAAGACGATCACCATAGAGGCAATGAAGGCCCATATAGACGAGCCTTTCGAGGATGCTTACATCATGCCTGAGATAACACAACGATAGAGAAGTTCACTTGAGCGAACCTCCAGTGCAGCTGAACTCCGTGTAATCACTCGGACTCGAAAGTTACCGGTGCCTCCAATCATGGAAGATAAGCCCACGAGTGTCACTTTACGCTGTTTCTGCCCGTTTGTATGTAAGCGCGCAGGACGTTGCATAGACAGAACTGAGGGATGCTTGGGCTCCAGAATGAAGGAACGTCTAACAAAATGGGTGCAAAAGTCCGTGTTACTGGAGAACATTGATGTTGCTGAAACGCGTGAAGTGCCAGTTTCCTCCGTCGCTAGGCTCGTAACGACCACCAATCAGGTTGCCAATCCATCTTACACACTCGGGATCACGTTGCGTCATCCTAAAACGCGGCTCCTGCGGTTTGCTGGGACAGTTCCAATCAATCGATTAAAACCGGCTTTCTCTGTTCGGAATCAACTGTTCTTGAACCTGACCCTTCCCTGGAATTAATGACTCATCTTAACCCTCTCTTGGTTACTCGCACCACTAGTTGTATGTTATAAAAATACCCATCCACATTGTTGTAAATTTGTTACCCAAGAGTCAATACAAAATGCACGCTTTTACCAGTTTTCGTACTCCACCTGCCTCGTTCAAACTGTTCAAAGAAAACAACTGATTAGGATTTGCGTTATTTATTCATTCTTTTCATCTGGTCTAAACATCAACAGTATATGTGAGGTTAAGGAAGGTAAAAGTGAAAAGAACAGCGAAAATCATTATGTGCAAAGTGCTCTATGTCCGCCAAAACGGCAGACATACTGAGATGAATTGGGCTCAGCGACTTTAAATACACATATACGATAGCTAAGCTCAAAACACAGATGTCACCATGAAACGATTAGAACTAAAAAAGGCGTTCAGCCTACCAGCTGCGAAGCTGACGCTCTACAAAATGTGTGCTCGGCCTCAACTCGAGTATTGCACCTTCATTTACTGCCACCTACGCAAGTCCGACAGTCTTGTGTTAGAAAACCTTCAACGATCGTTTACCAAAAGCTTATCAGGATATTCCTCTTCGCTCACCTATAGACAACGTTGTGAAAAACTTGGCATTGATCCTCTTTGGTTGCGTAGACTAAAGTTGAACTTGACGCTGCTGTATAAACTCATACATTCGGATGCAATTACCACAGCGATCACCGTCCACTTACAACACAGCCCTCCATATAGTGTATGGAGTAAGGGTTCCACCTTGCCAACCCCGATATCCCGGAAGAATATACGTGCAACCTTCTTCCTTGTAAAGTATTCTTACATTTGGAATAAACTTCCAAGTGAAGTCAGAGCCAGTAACAACATTCAACGTTGTAAAAAGGATTTGGACAGCTATCTTACCTTAACAAACACGATGTCCATCTTCAAACTCTCTGTATCACCTGATGACCTTTTCGAGTGTGGTCCAGAAAACATTTAGCCGCCAGATGCGTAATACGTAGATAACCACTCTGCTGTCCAACGCCCATCGAGAACAGCCCGCTTGAAACGGTTTGTTATAAGGTTTACTCCCAAGATCATTTCGCACTTGGCCTACTGCGCGCTCACTGAACCCTTTGACACCCAACATTATTTTAATGACATGTGTTTACTCATGTATATGCAATGCCCAAATTGCTATGAAATGTGCACTCGGCGCTTAATAATAAGTCCAACAGAACGATGTCATGTGAGCTTTATTTGTCACGCACATTTCATGCGGTCCTCCAAACCGTCGACTCAATTCTCCGTTTACCCGAATAAATCTCGGGTGCATAGTAAAATACCACAACAACCAGTAGATAGGGTTATATATTCCAATAATCATAGCAAAAATAATAATATCGAACGAGTTCTTCGTCGAAAATTCCCCATGCATATTTTCTGTCATAGTAAATGTTATAACCCCACATTTTCTCATCTAACGTGTGGGTCTACATTCTCCCTCCCGATTCCCATATTGTCCATTGAGCGAGGGAATTTTTCTACGACGGATGGACGCACGGAACTTTGTATAAGCTGAACGGTTCACGAAATGTTCAACTTTGTGGCGTTTTTGAGCAACCGACGAAATGCTGCTTTGGAATCTGCCCATTTGTTCGCTTGATTTGGGATTTTCCGCCATGCCTCGCCAAAGCCGATCTATCTTGACAATTTCCGGACGCCAATTTTATTCCCTAACAGCAAAAAATTCCGAAGGTGCGTTTGGGCATCCTCCCGGAGTGACCTTGGAATATTTGAACAATCGCCCATCCCACAACCTTGTAAACAGTGAATTAGTGTGACATTCCATTTTTTGAGATCAAATCTGTGAAATGAGCGAGCCATCTCCTTCTGTGTTGCGTGCGTCGAAGTTTCATAAACTACAGTCATTTTCTTTTTGACTACGTTCTTCTTGCAACAAACTTCACCTTTGTGCTACTGTTCAATTATTCGTTTTTGTATGGTTTGTAAATATCTACAGTGATCGCGCATAACCAAGCGTGCTTCTCACATATTCATCGAGAAATATATATTATTATTACAAGGTTCTCTCTTACGGAATCAGGGGCAGTATGACGCGCTTAATTGGGCGAGCTCTGCTTCTAGCTCAGATACCTTAACAAACAAATCCGCCAATACACTATCTACAGGAACAGAACAGTTTTTGGTCTGACGGGTGGCAACCACCAGGTTATCTCAACCTTCTGTAAGGGCATTAACCTTAAGAGACCCTACATAAGCTCTGGACCTGGAACTTCTGCCTTTAGGACGATCAACATCGGCTTTAGAGCTTGACATTGTGGCTTTGGCATCAGCAGATCTTTTATGACGAGTGATTTTAGTCACCATGCTTCGTAAATACAATTAAACTTCCGGGTAGATTTGGACGTGAGTGGAACGTGACCAGACTATATAGAATAATAGTATCACCGATGATAATTACAAGAGAAACTTCAAATTAATCACTCACGCAGTAATTACTTGCCGTTTTCGGAACGCGCGCCAATGTGTGCTGCGAATGTAACCTCCCCGTCTGCCCGACGCAGAAGAAAGACTGAGGAAGGATTTTTACGCTGAAAACGGGTGCATTTGTTCAAAAAGTCCTTTTGTGTTTGCGTCAGTTCAATCACTTTAATTTTTGATGCAAAGTAATTGCGGGAAATTCTCAAGTTACATCGATTACGAGCCTTGATAAGAGTCTGGATGTCTTCGGATCCATCGGATTGCAATTTGTTCGCGAATAGTTGTGTATGAACTCCGATTAAGCGGCGGATACCCGTGATAGGGGCGAGCGTAAGACGTACTCGATGAACTTGCATGGTATGTACGATCTGTTTGCTTCTCCAATCTTGTTTTCCTGTCAGTTGGAGGTCTGAGACAACCGAGCCTTATCCCGTGAGATTCGTGCTGAGACGGTTCCTCAGGCCAACAACGTCGGCCTGATGGAGGTCTGGAGTTGGTTACTTCTGGTCGTTTTTGATCCGTTGGCAAAGGAACTCGGTGACCAGGACAAGAGGATCACTGTGTCCAGAGGGGATGAAGTCGTTTTATGGTCTACCTAACGACTATTGTTTGTGAGTTCGGGGTCCATTGAAGGTGATAGTTCTCCTCGACGGTCGCACCTATGTGAGGACGTGTCGGGTCCAAGCTCCCTGAAGTATTATCTAGGACACATCTGTATCCAGTTTCTCCTCAAAAGCCTGTTTTGGAACAATCTCAGCCACCTTCGTAGAGTTGACATCACGCACAACTGGTAAATGGTAGAATTGCTGAAGTGAAGTAGGTGTATCCAGATAAAATAAAGAGGTGTCGTCATTAAAATGAGGACCGGAGCGTTGGTGAGGCCTAGTTACAGTAAGTTTTGGTCACAGAGTTCGACCTGCAGTCAGATAAATTCGAACATATTAGGGAGTGTGTCGGCCCTGTGTTGGAAAGTTGGGTGTAGGCTTAGGCGCAAACAAACGGCCACACCCCCATGTGCCCTCTTCGGGCGCCAAAACGGAAGGCAAACTAACTAGGAGTGAAGATCTCATAGTCTCCGGTTCCAAGCCCCAACCGTGTTTCGATGATTGCGATTACGTGGAAATGTCCTTCGCATATTAGCCGCCTAAGTTCTCGTAGCCTGCTCGTCACATCCAGGCAGTTGGTGTAGATGCGGACACCTCAACATGGGGGGGAACACATAGTGAAAATTGAAGCAGATGAGAGAAGCGGCGAATTCTCCCCACATAAGTTTGTCCAATGAGAAGAGCAGACGGTATGTGACAACCATTTCTGGCTAGTTTGTGTCGTCCCTGCGCCTGAAACTTTTCCAGAGAGTAGCTGTTCAACGTCTGTTTTCGCGAAACGATAAAATCCTCGTAAATACGGGGACGGTAGTGGCGTGAGCGGAAAATTCCTAAGCCTGTCGGAGCTGAGCGCTTTCCGAGAGTTTCTGCATAATTCCGAGAAAAGTGGCACTGTGATTGCGGACGACATCCTGCAGAGCATTGCAGAAGAACCTGCCTGTTATGCTTCCGAGCCATAAGATTCAGATGATTTGTCTTTATTCTTGTTATCACGCTCGTATTCTTGATACACTAAAGGGTGTTCGTCAGTTCTGTTTTTATCGGCCACAGGTTCTCTTGCAAAAATCCAACCGAAAAACCGGGTTATGCTGAAACCGTTGCCCAGTATCCACAACTTGTAAAAAGGAACACGTTCCTATCACGTTCAGTCATCAAACCTCTACTAGCGGAGTGGCCCCAAAAGTCCGATTGACATCTGACCACTTAGAACGGTTGTCTAAGCTGGAATCTTGAGCATCTTCCGAGGTGGTTGAGTAAGTAGTTGCTTGCACGAGGAAGGTGCTGGCGCAATGAAAGCCTTCGTATTTGCTGAGAATTTACGCAAATGTATCATTGAGGTGTCGCAGCATTCGTATAAGGTAGCAGCCAGGAAGATTGCAGCGTCGTCATTGAACTTGTTGATAAGCAGATAGATGCCGGTGTATATTAATCAGATCAAATAGCACTCGCGTCTGGCCCAAGGAAATAAGCCACATTTATTGTGACACTTACAGAAGTTCTGAATTGTTTATGACACTCGCCGAGGAAATTGTGCGTCTTACGAGCTTCCGCTTCTCAATAGACCTATCCAGAGACAGACTCTTAACTTGTGGAAAAAGCCGTTTTAATTCATGTTCGCTCTCGGGAACATTCGCTGGCGAGGTGGCTTGGGATAGAATTGCCATGATTTCCCCCATTCACCTTGCACTTTTTTGCTTGCACCTAGCTGACACGGATAAGATGTTGGTCACATTGAGGCAAAACGGTAGTCAACGAACACTTCGTTAGTTTTAGCTAGTCTTCGTTTCGAACAAAGTTCTTCCAGAGTATGAAACAAAAACTACGTTCACTTTGTTCCTTGGGAGCCGTAGCAGCCCATCGTACTGCCTGTCCAGACAGTTTCAACGCCACCGTAGCCGTCTTCAGAGGAGGACATGTGGCGCACATTTCTTCCAACTTTCTGAGTGACCGCTGTTCTAAACTGACCAAGATATGTACCGTTGCAGTCAAATGACTTTTCAGGAGGCCAGCTTGTGCTTCCATGGTTGTGGCAATTTTTGATTCCGAAACGAGCATGACTTCCTGGTAGCAGAGTTCTTTAGATATATTACCGTGGGGTAAACTTAGAAGTATTCAAGCGAATTCCAGCTGATTATTTTTCAATGTTATATTTTGTTCTGCTGTTTGTCCTGTACAATTCACACGGTACCACTCATGACAATTCCCACGTTCCATGTCGTGAACTAATTCATTGGAGCAAGACGAGCAGCCAGAGAGGCGGATATTAGTCGAAATCCTCACTTGTGGAATAGCCGGTGAGAATATATGACAACAGATAGATGGTTAGGCCGGATCTACAATAGTCGCATCTGTGGTGCGGTGAGCATTTATGAGTTCTTAGTCATTAAATAATCAATTCCGGTCACAAATAGAGAACGAAGGTTTATTTTCAAGGTAAAAATCACTCATATCTGATCGCAGCCTTCGTATTCATATAGACTTTCCAGACAGAATCTTTAAAAAAAGCACTAGGATCGGGTTTCGCTCGCATTAGAGCCCATCAGTAGTGCATATCATTGCCACGGCCGGGATTTGAACTGCGGCCATTCCAATCATGAGGCAACCGTGTTGATTAGTGCGCCCTCGACCTCACATTAGGCACGACCGAATCATTGATTGTGAACGCTCAACTACTTCCCCTTGTGAGCAATCATTAGGCAGCCCAATCGTCTCCGGAGAAGACACAGTTACTGCCCTGTTAATTCTAATCGATTGGCCTGCGATTAAGGTTTCCGAGACAGGTGGAACTCACAGATTGGAATAAACCTGCAAGGCGATATTTTAGATTACCGATGAGTGGCAAGGATATATACTACTGATGGGTTCCAATTAGAGCGAAGCTCAAGTCTAATGCTGTTTTTCGAAAAAGGCCGGCTGCAACGTCGATCTTAACGCGAACGCTGCGATCAGATATTAGTGATGCTCAACTTGAAAATAAACCGTCACCGTGAAACTGGACCTTGACGTGGTGTGACAGCTTGCGCATCTTGGCCTTTTGGGCTAAACTGGACAGAGTTACTCATACCAGGCTGGTCAACAGGTAGAGTTCTGACAAACCACAGTCTCCTGGTCCTCCAGGTTGGGGGTTGGAAGAGGGTTTACATCTCTTCCCGAAAAACGTACCATTTCTGGTACACCGCCACCCACCCGCTGCCTTGTGGTACAGGCTTTTGAGCCAAAGGTCTCGATTGAGAACCCTAATCGTTCTCCTTTCTAAGTCTGGGCGTCCTGGCGGTATCTCAGCCCACACACAAACATGAATCCTCACAACATAAACAATTTTATACTGCATCGGCCGTCTCGCAGTATAAACCGGGTCGCCCTATCTGATGCATGCTACAGGGTGGATAGGCGAAAACATGCTACTGCTGACCCCTTCCCCATTACCCTATCAACTTTAGCTCTCAAGCCCCTCCCGACCCCCAATTCTGACAACTTTTCTGCAGGTCCCACAGCAGATATAATTAAGCATAGTAACACTGTGCCGATAAGTCCCAGCTTTCGCCACTCAGACCTCCCTCGTCCTGTGCTTCGGCCTAGAACGCAAGTTAATATACGCGCCTTCAACGTTCGTACTCTAAAACAGATAGGTCAACAAGCTGCTCTCGCACGAACGTTAGACTCGCTACATATTGATGTTTGCTATATCTCAAATACTAGAATCCACAACAGTAGTCGACGTATGGAATTATTAGCACCTGCACTTTCTACTCGATACTGGTTATACACTTCAGGTGACTCTCCGGCTGCCGTTACCAGTTAAGCGGGAACACGTATGGTCCTCAGCACGACGGCCGCAGCCGCATTGATAGATTGGATTCCTGTTAATAGTAGACTTTGTGCCGTCTGCTTGGCAGGTTCTGTTAGGGTAAGTTCTACACGCAAAACCGTCAGAAATCTTTTCGTTGTGTATGCTTATGCTCCAGCTGACTGTAGTGACGTCGGCGTCAAGGATGTCTTTTATTCAGATCTGGCCGCTCTCATCCGGTCGACACGGGACTCTGATATAGCCTTTCTGGCCGGAGATATGAACGCCCATGTCGGCCGCCTTGGTGAGGCTGAATCTCATCTAGGTGGCAGGTTTGCGATATCATCACATCGCTCGGAGAACGGCGGGCGACTATTGCAGCTGCGCGCTGAGCATAGGCTGATTTTAGCCAGCACTAGTTTTGGGCATCGTGCGCGTCGTTGCTATACTTGGCGCCCTCCCTCTCTGAATCAGATCTGGTCTCAAATAGACCACATAGCCGTTATTTATAGGTGGTGGGGTTCCATACAGGCTTATCTATCTTATTGGAGCACGCACCTAGATTCAGAGCATGCGCTGGTACGTTGTCTTTCCGTACTCACTTTTGATGAGCAACGACCTCACCGACAGGAACGATTGGTGGTTGATGAACTGACTATACCGTCGGTAAAGCATAAGTGTCAAACCAGCTTAGAAACCTGCCATAGTAGTTCACACTCCGAAGATCCTGATCACTCCTGGACCCAAATCACACAGGCCCTTCGTGACGCAGAACCACTGGCTTGCGGGAGGGGGTACATGGGATGAACAAACATTGGATCTCGGAGAAATCTCTGGAGTTGTTAGAAGCCAGACGGAACAACCCTCCTGACAGGTCATATAACAATTCTGGAAGAGATGTCCGTAGGAAACTGTCAGTGAAGCTATCAACGAGACAGATGGCACACTCATCCATAATAAGTCCAGAAGGTAAGAGCGGCTGGCGGAACACTTTGGGGGTTATTTTAACTGGCCTCCTGCTTCCACCGCGTTGCCGCCACAAACTTGTAATGTAGTGCCCTGGTTGGTAGACCTGGAGCCACCTACTGAGACTGAGGTCCGCAATTGCATGCCGGCTCTCAAGCGGCTGACCTTGTACTGGCACTTTTCGAAAATGGGGGAAAAGCGTTAGTAGAAGCTTTCACTCATTTGTTTCGACTTGTGTAGGCGAGGGAAACTATCCCCCTCGAGTTGGGGTCACTCGATAATAGTTCCTACGCTCAAGAAAGGTATCAGGGGCTCCTGTGAAAACCACACAGGAATTAGTTTGATCCCAGTCATTTCTAGTGTTCTAGCATCCACTATACTTCGCCGACTCACTGTAGCTCGGGAGGTAAACATTGGGGAAGCACAAGCAGGAATTCGTTCCGGGCGGGGATGTGTAGATAACATATTAACTCTTTGCCAAATTCTGGAGCAGCGTCATGTACACCGCCGGCCAACAATTGTTGTATTTCTCGACTATAAAGGTGCGTTCGATTCAGTGGATCGATCTACACTTTTAGAGTCGCTCATACGCAGAGGTGTGCCGACTAATACGTGAACATACTGTCGGCACTCTATTCCCATACCTCAGCTCAGGTTAGGGTTTGCGGTGAGCCACCGGACAGTTTCAGCACCATGAGCGGCGTACGTCAAGGCTGTTCGCTGTCACCATTTTTGTTTAATTTCGTCATAGACGAAATAATGAAGGATAGTCTGAGGCACTCACAAGATGCCGGCGTGGACCTCCGACCTGGTGAAAGACTGACTAATCTTGGTTATGCTGACAAGGTGTTGCTGGTTAACAATTTTCAATCAGCACAAGAGATGCTAGACGCTATTTCGCGTACTGCTAATTGCTTCGGAATGCGCTTTGCAGCATGAAAATGCAAGGTGATTCTGCAGGATTGCTGTGATCACGTGGATTCGATGTTAGGTAATGTAGTCGTGGAGGTTGTTGACCAGTCTGTTTACCTGGGAAGCTGCATCAGGGGTGGCAGTGTATGTGTAGGAAATGAAATAGAAGCGCGTATCTCTAAGGCTAGGGCGGTATTCGCTAACTTGAGGCATCTCTGGCGACAGAGGTGTATTTCTCTGAAGCTTAAAGGTCGTGTATATAAGACAACGGTGAGGGCCGTATTACTTTACGGCAGCGAGACCTGGCCGCTCAGGGTAGAAGACGTGAACCGTCTTCAAGTATTTGACCACCGATGTCTGCGTTCAATCGCTCGTATCGGGTGGCATCAGCGCGTAAGTAACGAGGAGGTTAGGAAGCGGGTGTTTGGTAGTGATTGTCAGACGAGTTCTCTTGTCCAATCTCTACGTTTACACAGGCTTAGATGGTTAGGTCATGTATTAAGAATGCCAGTTAGTCGTCTTCCACACCGAGCACTATTCGCTGACACTGCGATCGACTGGTGTAAGGTGCGAGGTGGACAGACAATGACCTGGCGTAGGGAAATGAAGTCGTTCACGAAGGGGTTGGCCACTGTGGGTCGTTTTCGTCTCCTGAGCTGGGGTCCTCGCGACTCCCAGAGTCGGTGGCTGGAGGCTCTAGGTGAGATGGCGGCTAATCGAGCTCAGTGGCGTGAATGTTGTCGTTGTTTGGCCGAGTTATCTGTGAAATGAGTGCATTTATTGACGCAGGACAGTGAAAGCCGTAAGGAAGCTGTCTCGCTGATGATGCCTTACTCTCACTTGCAGCTCGGTTGTTTGTTTACAAGGTGTAGGCACCTTGATGTTGAATGTTTGAATATGGAAGTAGTTATTTTCAGTAGTTAGGTCCATTCCCGTCCCCCTTCTTTTTTCTTCTCTCCCTTCCTATACAGGGTTTGTTTCTCCTTCATAGTTGTGTGGCAGTCAAGCATTAGTTTAAACCATTGATGTATTGCTGTCTATGATGATGATGGTGATGATGAAAATAAACCAATTTTCCGACTACTCATCACTTAAAATGGTTCTGGCAGTGGGAGGTAATGATAATAACAACAATAAGGTAAGGACGAACAAGCTGTGTAGTACAATCTTGGTCAAATTAAAGATAGCAAAATCCAGCGATACATTGAGATTTTTGTTGGTGAGAGTAATGACTTGTCGTGCGCGTAACTCGAATGGTAGTGTCGGTCATTGCAGGTAACACTGGCGATCACCGCCAGAAGGATTTCGATTGAAAGTAGGATAATCGAGAATGTATCAGATAAAAACGGGAGCTTGGTCACCGATTTCTACCGAACACACGACAGCCGTTAAACATTCTAGTCGGTAGCTACTTCAACACTCCGTATTTTCCAAACCATACCGGGAATTTTTATGTCGACTTTCTGCTAGCATCTTTCCCAAAAGTTGGAAGAAGGCTTCTGCCGTTTCCGCTCAGGAGTCGGGCGATCGGTGCTGTTCTGCCAGTTATCATCCAGTCATCCTAACGAATATCTGCGTGAATCTAAACCCTTAGTGAATGTTAGGTAAGAACATGAAACCAAAATGTGAGCACAAAAGAAATTGACACATGCTAGTTCATGAAGTTGCGTTGATCTAGATTTCTACAACACTCAATGAAATCATCAAATGGATACGATCCG
Organism: Paragonimus westermani; assembly: GCA_008508345.1. Lineage (NCBI taxonomy): Eukaryota > Metazoa > Platyhelminthes > Trematoda > Plagiorchiida > Troglotrematidae > Paragonimus > Paragonimus westermani. Next base: position 19,825 of record QNGE01001205.1, read on the forward strand.
TCATGCTGTTTTAAAGGGATTCGAGCCACGGTGGAGATATTAGTGACGGCAGATGAGCCCGGGTATATGCTGAAATAGACGGTTGGTTTCGCTAGCATTTGACGTTACAGAACAGGTACCATGGACCACAGAGTGTACCCACGGCTCGTAAATTTAAAGAAACATTCTTTAGTATTGTTTCGCTCCATCCATTTGGTCGAAACACCAAGAGTGCATGCGAATTTGAAAATGGTAAAAGGCGTGAAGAACGATAAAAGGTATGAAATGAAAAATGCCTCACAAACGCTACACTATTTTGGTCAGTGTCAAAGCGTCCATTTAGTCACCTTTAGACAGTAGTTACATTGCTGTATATCAACACGGATTCTTATCAAATAGGTCCTGCGTAACCACCATGCTGCCCTCTCATTCACAGCCTGACGGATTCTTCAGATAGTGGTCTTGTGTCGGGCGCTACTTACTTCGATGTTACTTAGGTGACTGGCCGGAGAAAGGATGCATTCGGCGTCAGAGGTGACATTCAACACCGAATAACCTTGTTTTGAAATGAACTCCTAGAGTTAAATCCGATTCAGGCCTCTGCTCTCTTAACCCTCTCTTAGTAGGTATTCCGCAGGGGTCTGTTCTCGGTCTTCTACCACTTCCAATTTATGCCGAAGTTTCCCAGTCACTCTGTCCCCTATAAGGATGGCTTGAAACAGAGCCCCCGTGGTTCCAATACTGCAAGCTAGACTTGATGCAGTTAAGCAACAATGAATGAGGTGACATCATTCTATTAACAAAAGTAGGCTTGTACACGTATTTGTTGGCGACTTCCGCAGTCTTCGTAGCTCATCATGCTTAAACAGGAGTTTGTCTTGTCCAAGTAAGTCCTCAAAAAGACATGAGCATATGACTGTTTTCCACAGTTTTCTCCTCATCCCATGTCGAGGGAGAATCCAGTAAAGATTCGCCGTTCTGGGAAAGCTGAGACGAATGGATTTCTGAATTGATAAAAAGACCTTTCAAACTCCTTCCAAGATTTGTTGTACTATTGCTCGGACACTCCAAACAAGTTGTTTATTGTAACCTTGATGGATAAAACTGCGCCCTAGCATGTTTAGTGTGTCGCGACAAAACCCATGGCAAGTCTTCGAAATGTTTCGTAACACTTCTGGCCTGAAACCGTTTATCTTCAAGCTTTAGAGTACCGAAGGCTCCGAGGATAATTCAGCCCTAATTTTCATTTGTTCTGAAGGGTTGAAAATAAAAGATGGTCATTCTCATATGAATGAACGTGCCAAAAGCTCAGTAGGAAACTTGTTTGAAAGGCGACCTCAGGCGCCTATGAAACAACTTCATGTCACAGAGAGGTCCCCGCCTTGGAATCGCCTTTCGTCAACAGTCATCAGTGCTTGTTCCGGGTCTTAAATCTAGGTTTCGCTTTTTTCATGCCCATCGTTGACAATATTTCTGGAGAAAGCGATCTTACACCAGTATTCTCACGGCTACATTTCAGGGAGGCCGAGGTCCACGTGACGCCAGAAGAAGATTTCTGCCAACAGGAAGAAGTTGGGATGTTGGCCTCACACCCGACTGTCAGCCACAAAATCACTCCTTCAACTTTTGCCGACAAAGGTAATCTTACTAATAATAATAAAACCAATATATTTCTCAACGCATATGTGAGAAGCACGCTTGGTTATGCGCGATCACTGTAGATATTTACAAACCATACAAAAACGAATAATTGAACAGTAGCACAAAGGTGAAGTTTGTTGCAAGAAGAACGTAGTCAAAAAGAAAATGACTGTAGTTTATGAAACTTCGACGCACGCAACACAGAAGGAGATGGCTCGCTCATTTCACAGATTTGATCTCAAAAAATGGAATGTCACACTAATTCACTGTTTACAAGGTTGTGGGATGGGCGATTGTTCAAATATTCCAAGGTCACTCCGGGAGGATGCCCAAACGCACCTTCGGAATTTTTTGCTGTTAGGGAATAAAATTGGCGTCCGGAAATTGTCAAGATAGATCGGCTTTGGCGAGGCATGGCGGAAAATCCCAAATCAAGCGAACAAATGGGCAGATTCCAAAGCAGCATTTCGTCGGTTGCTCAAAAACGCCACAAAGTTGAACATTTCGTGAACCGTTCAGCTTATACAAAGTTCCGTGCGTCCATCCGTCGTAGAAAAATTCCCTCGCTCAATGGACAATATGGGAATCGGGAGGGAGAATGTAGACCCACACGTTAGATGAGAAAATGTGGGGTTATAACATTTACTATGACAGAAAATATGCATGGGGAATTTTCGACGAAGAACTCGTTCGATATTANACCATCACTCACATTTGATCACAGCCTTCGCATTCATACAGAATTTCCAGCCAGTCTCTGTTTATGCCTTTGGTATATTAAAACAAAAATATCTTCCGTAACCGAATTCAATGAGATTTTGAGATGAGCCACGTCACAAAATTATAAGAAACTGGGCGATTAAGCATCGGAGTGGTGTCAACAAATATCTAGATGCTTTCGGTCTACCGATAGGATTGAGCCGCCTGGATGTGGTCAGTCCAGAGTCAGGTTTTCGGTGGCTGCACTTTGTGCTGCCTAGTTGTGTTCATACCTTTGTATGGAGCTAGTCCCTTAAAGATTGATGATCCCTTGTATTGACTTTTGTTACGCGTGATGTTCTGCAATCTTTCTGCCAGAGTTCCCAATATGTTCGTATTTTCAATGTTGTCTATTTTCTTTCTCTCGCATAATGTGTCTTCTGATGTCGAACAAGAAACAACTGCCTCAAAGAATGTTGTCATGCTTAAACTTTGTGCGTTTGGCACTAGAGATTCTAGGATGTGGTTCACAGAGTCTGAAGTTATATTTGATTTTCGGTGAATCCGCTCACAGGGCATAGGATTGTTGCACATGATCCTGTGTGATCCTTAGGAGTAGGCTTACTTCGCATCGTCCATAACTGATCTTTTATTGAAAAACGAGTTCTTCTGGGTGTCCAGTGCGTTTACCCAAGGGTTATGCATATTGTTCGGGACGGTTAAAAGTAGTTATAATTACTACTCCAATGTTACTGTCTGCAACATTCCGTAGGGTATTCTGGAGCATAATATTTTGGCAGTATTACTGAGGAACCAATTCGCAGTTTCGTAAAAATGGCAAACTCTTAAGAATATGCCATGGTGTGGCCCATAGTTTGACAGTGTGGGTACGTTCCCACAAAGTCTCACACCAGATTTGACGAGTTACCCAGTGGCAATAATTCAGAAGACAACAAACAGCGCAGTACTCTATATATTGCCACGACCGAGAAGCAACAAAATGTACAGCCAGCAAGCGTCCTGCGTGTAGCGCGCGGAACGGAAAAGNCTGTCGGACTTGCGTAGGTGGCAGTAAATGAAGGTGCAATACTCGAGTTGAGGCCGAGCACACATTTTGTAGAGCGTCAGCTTCGCAGCTGGTAGGCTGAACGCCTTTTTTAGTTCTAATCGTTTCATGGTGACATCTGTGTTTTGAGCTTAGCTATCGTATATGTGTATTTAAAGTCGCTGAGCCCAATTCATCTCAGTATGTCTGCCGTTTTGGCGGACATAGAGCACTTTGCACATAATGATTTTCGCTGTTCTTTTCACTTTTACCTTCCTTAACCTCACATATACTGTTGATGTTTAGACCAGATGAAAAGAATGAATAAATAACGCAAATCCTAATCAGTTGTTTTCTTTGAACAGTTTGAACGAGGCAGGTGGAGTACGAAAACTGGTAAAAGCGTGCATTTTGTATTGACTCTTGGGTAACAAATTTACAACAATGTGGATGGGTATTTTTATAACATACAACTAGTGGTGCGAGTAACCAAGAGAGGGTTAAGATGAGTCATTAATTCCAGGGAAGGGTCAGGTTCAAGAACAGTTGATTCCGAACAGAGAAAGCCGGTTTTAATCGATTGATTGGAACTGTCCCAGCAAACCGCAGGAGCCGCGTTTTAGGATGACGCAACGTGATCCCGAGTGTGTAAGATGGATTGGCAACCTGATTGGTGGTCGTTACGAGCCTAGCGACGGAGGAAACTGGCACTTCACGCGTTTCAGCAACATCAATGTTCTCCAGTAACACGGACTTTTGCACCCATTTTGTTAGACGTTCCTTCATTCTGGAGCCCAAGCATCCCTCAGTTCTGTCTATGCAACGTCCTGCGCGCTTACATACAAACGGGCAGAAACAGCGTAAAGTGACACTCGTGGGCTTATCTTCCATGATTGGAGGCACCGGTAACTTTCGAGTCCGAGTGATTACACGGAGTTCAGCTGCACTGGAGGTTCGCTCAAGTGAACTTCTCTATCGTTGTGTTATCTCAGGCATGATGTAAGCATCCTCGAAAGGCTCGTCTATATGGGCCTTCATTGCCTCTATGGTGATCGTCTTTTCTAGTGCCTACCTGGAAACCTTCTGGGTTAACCATCTGAGTGTATGACAGAAGTAATCAGGTCTGATTCTTCTGCGTACAGATTCGCCTCGATCACGTGACCAGAACACTCACTAACGTTAGTTTATATTGGACCGGTGTGAAGCTGCTGGAGTTCAGGTAGTGGCCTGACCGCGTGAGTTTCTCATAGGCAGTTCTTCTTACCGAGCTATCTCCCCAACGATTTATGGGCATATCTAGAACCGGAAGACAGTTGACCCAAACTTCACAGGTAACGTTCGGGCTAGGATGACAACTATTCAGATATTGCGCCAGGTTGTCTGTCACCTGGTTATATCGACTGGAAATTTGTGGTTGACGTGACACCCGTAGTGTTACAAGTTTTCTACATCCGTAGCAAGCCGTTGCACGGAAATGTCTGCAAAGATTGGGCATAGGGGGAATTCCAATTGTTCCTCCGTCTATTCCACTGTAGGACTGCTTCAGGAAACGAAGAATGACATTATCATTAAACAGCATTAAGGTTTTCTCCATATGTCGGTAGGGAATGGCGAAGAAGTGCGGCTCACTTTAACGGGCTTACAAATGCAGTAAGTCGTTTCATAGAGTAAAGCATTTGTGAACAACAACTAAACGTCTACAGAATGCACCAATTCGTTGGCAAGATTAATTCTGTCTAGATCACTTATCAGTTCAAAAGAATCTTTAATAGTGTGGCTGGCATTTTTGTTTTGTGGGTATTAGAATAGCAACTAGCCAGCATAGCATTTCGTGATGGCGGTAGTTTGCCATTACCAAAATTGACCCAAGCGACATCTCAGAATTTTCTTTTACAGGCCGTGAAGGTGTGATCCTGGTGATCCAAAATGCTTAGAATATTTACACGTTGTTTCATCAATAATCTTCAAGTGCAATAGCAGTTGAAGATGTCGTTCTACGCGGTCTTATACTCCGGCAACCTTGTCCACAGTCTCTATTCGCCGAAACTTTGTTTGATCATTCACTATTTGTGACATCTTCCGCGCATATATATCGTTGTCTAGAACGACTACCCCAGGGAGGATGTAAAGTCTAAATGAAACTATAATAACCACGATATAAAACGTTTCTCCAGAGTTGCGAACTGTGAGTTCACTCTGTGTTCCGTGGCGCCTGTGTACTGAGTTCTGCTCTGCCCAGTACAAGAATTCTGTTGTTAGGCCGTGAGTTATTCAGTTATCCTAAGTGGAAAATCATTTCACTACATATTCCACTTTCTTGCGTAAACAACAGTTTCAGAAGTCAAACGTAACCGAGAAAATTCCGCTGACTTGTTCATTTTCGGCACAAATTGCTACGCTCGACATTGTTCACTGTCGCATCCTACCTTTGCAGCCTTACAAAAGGCTGATTTCTCATGATACTACAACAGTTATGTCGTCGGAATGAAAATCATCTCCTGCTTAGTCAGGCTGAAAATTTGGGAAGCATATATTTTCACTCTTATGACGTTAAATTCCATTATATCCAGTCATTAACTTTGAGATTTAACGGAGTTTCACGATTTGTGCGGTCAAAACTGCGGGCATTTTTGCTTATTACTGATGAGTAGTCGGGAATTTGGTTTATCTTCAGGTTGACCATCACTCACATTTGATCACAGCCTTCGCATTCATACAGAATTTCCAGCCAGTCTCTGTTTATGCCTTTGGTATATTAAAACAAAAATATCTTCCGTAACCGAATTCAATGAGATTTTGAGATGAGCCACGTCACAAAATTATAAGAAACTGGGCGATTAAGCATCGGAGTGGTGTCAACAAATATCTAGATGCTTTCGGTCTACCGATAGGATTGAGCCGCCTGGATGTGGTCAGTCCAGAGTCAGGTTTTCGGTGGCTGCACTTTGTGCTGCCTAGTTGTGTTCATACCTTTGTATGGAGCTAGTCCCTTAAAGATTGATGATCCCTTGTATTGACTTTTGTTACGCGTGATGTTCTGCAATCTTTCTGCCAGAGTTCCCAATATGTTCGTATTTTCAATGTTGTCTATTTTCTTTCTCTCGCATAATGTGTCTTCTGATGTCGAACAAGAAACAACTGCCTCAAAGAATGTTGTCATGCTTAAACTTTGTGCGTTTGGCACTAGAGATTCTAGGATGTGGTTCACAGAGTCTGAAGTTATATTTGATTTTCGGTGAATCCGCTCACAGGGCATAGGATTGTTGCACATGATCCTGTGTGATCCTTAGGAGTAGGCTTACTTCGCATCGTCCATAACTGATCTTTTATTGAAAAACGAGTTCTTCTGGGTGTCCAGTGCGTTTACCCAAGGGTTATGCATATTGTTCGGGACGGTTAAAAGTAGTTATAATTACTACTCCAATGTTACTGTCTGCAACATTCCGTAGGGTATTCTGGAGCATAATATTTTGGCAGTATTACTGAGGAACCAATTCGCAGTTTCGTAAAAATGGCAAACTCTTAAGAATATGCCATGGTGTGGCCCATAGTTTGACAGTGTGGGTACGTTCCCACAAAGTCTCACACCAGATTTGACGAGTTACCCAGTGGCAATAATTCAGAAGACAACAAACAGCGCAGTACTCTATATATTGCCACGACCGAGAAGCAACAAAATGTACAGCCAGCAAGCGTCCTGCGTGTAGCGCGCGGAACGGAAAAGTGAGGAATTTTTCTACCAGCGGAAATAAGGCTTACAATTGGGCTAAACAAACTTGGCTCATCAGGGGGTGTCAAATTGTACAACAAAATATCAACAAAAATTAGGCTCTTCTAGGAGGTCGCTACAACAGGAAAACATCAAATTATTGTGGATCGTACACACTGAGTTGATACCGGCATGCCTTATATATTTTATTAAGCTCATATGCCCGAACCATATAGCTATAGCCAACACCCACTCACGGGGCACCATGTGTAATTACGTCGTCTTAAATTCACCTGAGTCCATGGCTGCGTAAGTTGCAGAGGGAATTTATGAGCGCCCAGGCGAGAACCGTTACAGTGTCATTAAATCAGTATTACTAACAAGTTGGCAGCTTCTGACGACAACAACCTACACATGCTCCTTGCCGGTGTTGCACGAGTTATAGATTCAGAACCTCCCTTGCGAGTTCCGTCACAGATTGGCTGTTTTGGAGAAGGACACACCGTTGATTATAGTCGACGGTGTGTTTTTCTACTAGTCTATAACGTAGTAGGGTTGGCTGACCAGCTACATCACAATTATGATCCCCTGCAAACAGCTCAAGTACAGGCGTCTTGTAGCTGCGGCACCTTCAGTAAGACGTATCAAACTTGAAAGGGCAGTTTTCATAAATGTACTTGCACCTAGCCACTTCCACAAAACTGCTATCAGACAGACGGCCAACAGTGCGCTCAAAGTCTCGCTCACGGAGTAGGTCGAGCACACGACAGTTTGATAGAATTATGTGCCATTATAACCGTTGGTTTGATGCGCGTGCTCGTCGTTGCAACCAACCTTGCTCCTTTCGGTATGGTCGAACCCAGACGGAAAAAGACCAAGCTAGTCAGTATTGGTGACGACTGCCAGTGGCCCGTACCTATGTCGCCTGTTTTGTGTATTCGACTGTTCAACCCTTCTCAATTCCCTTATTGGTACGGGCACCGAAGTTAGTGTTATTCCACCTACTGGTGACAAACGTAACCCCAAACCGATGTCGTATACTCTATAGGTTGCTGACCGCACTGCCATACAGACCTACGGAGAGAAACTACTCATCCACGACCTTCGTCTTCGTCGGCAATCCCACTGGCCTCTTACCGTTGCAGATGTACAGCACCCAATTATTGGCGCTGACTTTCCCACCTCCTTTGGACCTTTGGTGGATATAAGGGGTCGATAATTGCTGGACAGCACAACAGCTCTGTGCTTACACGGAAAGGTCACATCCATTAATTCAATGGGATTACGTTCGGCCTTACTACAACAGTCTCGCAGCTCTGCTTCGAAGGTTCCCAAGGTTTATCAATCCATCAGGCTCCCTGTCACGGGTACGTTCTCCACCACATTACCAACATAGGACCACCTACCGTCAAACGCCCCCGTCGGTTGCCGCCACAATAACTCAAAATCACCAAATCCGAATTCGAGAATCTTCGACAGGTTGGCATCGCTCAGCCCGTGGGCCTCACCCTTGTATATGGTACCTTAAACCGCCTGGCGACTGGAGTCTGTGTGGTGATCATCACGCTTTATACAACGCCGCCGTCCCTGACAAGTATCGGATTCCCCACATCCACGGTTTTTTCATCGGTGTGCACGGTATGACCATTTCCCCAAAGCTTGATTTAGTTCGGGCCTATCACCAGATCCCCGTAAGTCCAGAAGACAGCGAAGACGGCAATCATTACCTCCATTTGGACCGTGCAAATTTGTCCGCATGCCATTTGTTTTGTGAAGTGCAGCTCAAACATTTCAGAGGTTCATCGACCAGGTCTTCCGTGGTCTACACTTGTGTTTGTCTATACTGACGGCATTCTCGTCGCGTGCAAGGACGCACACCAATACATGCCACGTCTCCGTGCAGTTTTCGAACGTTTCGACCAGTATGGCTGAACCCTAAACACCGTAAATTGATTTTTTTTGGGGGTAGGCTCCATAGAATTTTCAGGGCACCGAATCACTCATGACGGCATCGAACATATACCGGAGAAAATTGCTGCCCTTAAAGATTATCTACTACCACAATCCCACAGAAGCCCACGTCAGCTTTTAGGTATTGTTAATTACTAATGCCGTCTTATTCTGCACTGTTCTGTAGTGGATCTGAACACCATAAAAAAATTGGGTGTGAACACGTAGCCAAAATGTGATGAAGATAAAAGGAACCGACCCACAATCATTCGTGAAGGTGCGTTGGTTTTTAACTCTCCCGAAACCTGTGCTCGAGCGACACGGAACGCAGTGAAAACGCATGGCTCGCGACCTTGGAGGTACTTTTTTTTGTCTTCTTAATTATCGAGTCAGTCGATTAACTTGGTTTAAACATGAAGTGTACACGTGAGTTGGAGGAAGGCGAAAAAAACGAATAATAATAGAACTTATAAAGGGCAAAAGGCTACAGTTCGGAGTTGTTAAAACCTCTTACGGATTTGTTGAGAGTTGACCCCATACATTTTGTTTTATCGTCTTCAGCTAAGGCTACTTTCTTCGTAGCGAAAGACGTTATTGCAAGTGACACCCCAGGCACATTTGCGTGTAGACTAAGATTCGGCTCTCATTTTACAGACCGATGCATCCCAGTCAGCTGTCGGCGCGTTTCTGCAGCAGGTCGTGAATGGTCAAGTCCAACCTTTATCGTTATTCACCCGCAAGCTTCAGGATGCACAAACTCATCATCCTACCTTCGGTCGCGACTTGCTGGCTATCTTTCTATCCATTAAACACTTTCTTCACGTGTTGGGAGACAGGCGTTTCACCATCCTAACAGATCACAAGCCACATTCATTCTTTCAACGCCAAGCCCGACCGCTATTCTTCGACAGAAATTGGACAGCTGGACTACATCTACTAGTTTATAGCAAACAATCTATCGCGGGAGATGAATACACTGTCGCTGACGCCTTATCCAGAGTTACCTTGAGTAGCCTACACAGAACTGACACCGTTGGTTTGCACAAGGACAAGACGACGACTCGGAGTTGCAGCAGTGTCACGTCTTTTCACTGAAAATTGGGGAGCTGCCCCTAGGCAAATGCGAAGACAGTCATATGTGATACCACGACATTCTGCCCTCGTCCGTTTGTGCCAGTAAACTTTAAACGCTGTTTTTAACATTTTCCACCTGGTCACTCCAGCGTTCGTGTCACTGTCAAGCTGATTTCAGACCGATTTGTGTGACCGGACATGCACAGGAACATACTAGAATGGGCGAGAACTTGCCTTGATTGTCAACACAACAAAGTCCACCGGCATACCATCACGGTCCCCGACGCATTCGCTAACTCGACGCACGTTTCAGTCATGCCCATGCTGACATGGTCGGAGTGTTGCCGTATTCCAAATGTCCTCGGTATATCTTAACGTGTTGACCGCTTCACCAGATGGCCACTGGCAATACCTCTCTCCATTACGAATACCAAAACCGTTGCGCGAGCGTTCATGGGGGTGGGTGGATCTCAAACTATGGTGTTCCAAAAACTGTAACCACTGACAGAGGCACTCAATTTCAATCAGCGCTGTTCGGGGACCTCAACTGGTTACTCAGAGTCGACCACATCAAAACCACCGTATACCATCCAGCAGCAAATGGTCTGGTCGAACAATTTTATCGTCAAATGAAAGCCACTTTAAAAGCCCATCTAGACCCCCAGCATTAGACTGGTCACTTACCCATTGTCATGCCTGGAATTCGATCGACTGTTAAGGGAAACACTGGTTGCACAATCGCAGAATTAGTTTACGGTACGATACATCGCCTCCCTACAAGTTGAACGTCGGTCAAACTGATTTTGGCGCTGTCACCTCCATGCAATAGTTGGATTCATTCATGACGAAAATCTGGCCGCAGCCTACCAGGTTAAACAGCAAACAGGAACAAAAACATTCCAATCTGGATTTTTGTGAGTTTTTTCGTTCGTGTCGACGCCGTTAAGGCTCCACCCCAAAAACCATACTCCGGACCATTCCGTATGGTTAAGCGATTCTTCAATTTCTTTGTGATCGATCGCAATGGATCCCACGATACAGTGAGCATTGACGGACTTGAGGCTGCTCACCTCGAGTCCCACTTTGATCTTTCCATTACTTCCGAAGTTGATCTGGCCCCAAATGACTCGCATCCTATGCATCCCGTGTGTAGCTAACAACCTGTACCTCCTCAGTCAGACCCGAAAACCCCTCTCGATCTTCCACGCACTCGCTCAGGCCGAACAGTCAGATGACCAACAGTTTTCAAAGAGTATTTTGTTTAACATTTCCGCGTTTCTGTGGGGCGTTTTCACCGTTCTAACCTTCTAGGGGGGTTCTACAGCGTATTGTACATATTTCCATAGTTCGCTTTATTTTTCTATACTTTACATTAGTTGTCGTACAAAATGAAGACCGCTTGTTTGGTTCGATTCGACTTGACAGTACACTTTCGATACGCGTCTCTCGTCTCCTTGGTGCTCCAGTTCCGCCTAGATCGAGGTTGTCTATAGTGAGCTATACAGCGAATGCCCTTTGAGCTGACTGTTCGTGTCCATATCTTTGTATAGAGCTAATCCCCTACAGGCCCAACCTCCCCACCTCGTGTTCCTTTTCTTTTCTTGGTTGTTGCCGTTGGTCCCAGACTTGGCTGGGGCTAACTACTTATATTTCCAAATATTGCCGTTAATATACGGTTTGTTCCCAAACCATATGGTGTCCATTTAGTTCTACGCCTATTGGGGTTACGTTTTGTTCGCTCTTTAGGAAGTGTTCTAAATTATTAATGGACCAGGGTTAAACGGATACCCACTTGTCCACTACACCGAACTGCTATACAATTGTCGAATAATCGGCAAAACTAACCGACTTCAGTGGTTTCTGTGACAAAAATCAGGTCTTTTTCACTACAGTGACCGGTCTATACAATTACACGTCTTCAGTTCATTCCCGATAAAAGTTGTTCCAACCCCCCCCCCCGTACTCCTGTGTTCTGTAATTATATACATATTTCTGGGGAAACATCGGCGGTCATCTCATTTATACTTACATTTTATTAACGGAATATACTATTTGTGTGCTCTATGTAATTGCTGGATGCTGTTGAATCTTGGTACACGGCGCACTAAATCGCTTTTCCCAGGTGTAAGTTCACCAAACGTGAAATACAAAAAGGTCGTTGATAAGAGGCCGAATACCTATTCGACGAGATGCACTGAGGATGTCTTGTAGCGCTGTAGATAGTGCCGACACGCAACTTAGCCATTGACGAGCGAATAAACCGGAAGTTGGTGTCGTTGGGGTTCACGTCACACTGTCACATGGCGTGCGGACAAACAGTTGTTCGAACTTTCTTAATAACCTAGGTAAAATATACAACTATAAATCTCGAAACTATTTTCCTCATACAGCAGGTAGGCTATTGAAATATCCAGGTCGCAACGGTACCATGATCCAACGGACGATTTTTTTCAGACGTTCGGTATAGCCCTTCAGGACGATCAGGTGGTCAGCATTGTCGCTGCTCGATGCAACTTATGTCACTTGATGGTAGGATGATGCTTGTAGTCGGAAAAAGTGGTCCATGAAACCACATCTCTCACTGACCAGTGCTCGTTTCACGAATTGCGCATCATTCGCTTCCGCAGTGATTTACACATTACTTGGCCTAGAGATTCAAAAGTGCCAATGCCGGAATTGTACAGTACAATGCGATGCCGGCTAACCGTCCATATCGGCAGAGAACATTCGTCACGTTGTAGCAACAGTCCTCAGTGACGTTCATCAACTGATTCGAATTGCAAACTATTCGTGGACAGACCGCAATTAAAATCCTCACTGGTTGATAAAGTTGCAGGAGCCAGCATGGTCGCTGTTTTCCTGCCAAACACATTCGTACCCGCTTCTGCGACAAAAATTTATATAGCCGATTTTGTATAAAACCGGCATTCGTATCCACGAACATCACCGAACTGGAATGTAATGGAAAATGAATTCTTTACCAACTTATGACAGTGGTGCTTGGTAACGAGCTTATCTGAAGCTCGTTTTCCATCAACCCATACACTTGATCACGTCACCAATCCGTGTGACTACGTTTCCGGACAAAATTCCGGTCCGTTCTTCCGCGGTACGTACACCCACAAATTTGACCGTAAGGTTGACCAGATTCTCTTGCGTCTGAAATATGTGAAGTAGAAGGCCTATTTGCTGACCTCAGATAAGTAGTCCTGGATACAGAAAGCGGAAACCATGGTTTTTTGTGTGTGTGCTGATTTGCAGTATCAGAGAACTGATGCGATTGGGTGGCAAAAATTTAGAAGATAGCGGAACTCACTAGCATCACGGAATATAAAGTGCGAATGCACTTCAAACAAATCTTTTGACTTTGATCATTTTGCTTTGTTTCGAGCTTATATGAATATACTGGCTTTGATAGCTGTAATGCTAGCTTGGTGGGCTTCGGCGCATTAGGCTATTGCTTATTACTACCATGTACTTGATGGTGACCCATTGAATTGCCGCAGCGGCCATAAATTACGTGATGTAGTGCCACTATTACTTGCCGCATGAGGGTTTCAAGACCGATCATGACGCGTTAAATTCAACGTGACTTGCTGTCCGATTTTACCCGGTTCAGCACCGTGTAGGCAATTACAGTTGTGTGCATGATATTCCACAACGAACTCGAACGATTCAGTCTAAGCCGGATTTATTTTCAAATGTAGACCGATTGCACTTTCAGCAACATGTTCAGCGCATTGGGTGCTCGTGGTTTCCAATAAACGAACTCATAAAAGTGGACATTTATTGTACCGTATTTTTGCCAATAAGTGCGACGAATACGTGAGCAGAGTGATTTTCAATAAACTCTCTGTGTTGGAAATTTTACGATAAGTTCAGACCATCTCCCCGCTAAATTATTGGATAAATTATCTAAGTACTTTTGGTGAGTTTGAGTTCAGGTAACTGTAGGTATAAGATGTTTGCTGAGCTTCCTCGAATAGGCACATTAGCCCTTGTAGTTTGTTTTATCTTCTTGGTTGTGTTAACATTGCTGCGTAGTCTTACCCTGTTTCCCCTTTTGTGTGCTGTTCTTGTGGTAGTTTAATCTGTTCTGGAATTCTTATCTATAGCCACTTGTGTTCATCCTCAACATTCTAACCCTGCCAGCGGAGACCCTAAATGTGGCCTACGATGCGGTAGCATTGATAGTGGTTGTGTTCACTAATTGAGATTACTCCATCAATCAATTCTCCGCTTTCAATTCCCCTGCTGTTTAACTCCACACTGTTTTCACACGAATACAGTTTTCGCAACGTGAATTATCACGAAGGAGAGCTGCAGGCTCAAACGATGTTCGTGTTCACTGCGAGCTGTCACATGTTCACGAAAGTAACATGCCTTCGAACGGGCTTATCGTTCTTTCATGTTGAAACCATCTGAATGAAAAACGCAAACACATTCAGACAGGGTGTGAATACGCGACCTTCCCTGAGTGTTAAGTATAAGTGAGGCACTACGTCCCAAATAGTTCGTTTGACTCGACGGTGTCATGGTTAACTTTGGTCGACCATTGCTCACGGCAATATGACTTCAAACTTAACGATTAATTTACTGGTTATAGACGTGATCACGTCATGAAAAGTGGTCCATCCCGTTGTCTGTTTGTCTTGACTGACCCGATAAACCTTCAAAACCAATGGCAGGTTAAGCAACTGAACTCGCCTAACTAACGTTTCAGTGATTGGAGTGCTGGGGATGCCGTAACATAAGCGCCGCGCTTGGCTCATTGTGTGCTCCCGGTTGTTTTGCTCTCTTTTAAAGCCTGCTAAGTCCCGGATTTTCAACTAAGTTTGCTGTAACGCGGCTTGGCAAGGACTTATAGTTGACTTGACCTGACCGTTTACTTATAGAAACTAAATTGAAGTGAACCGTAGAATCTGATCGTAACTTGGATTCTACGGCGTGTCGTGGGATGTGAATAACTGTTGACTGGTGGCAGTGAAGTCATGAAAGAACCGTTTCAGAGAACGATAGTGCCAAATGTAAGTGAATTCGTGGGCTTGGGTACCCAAATCATTAGCTGCTCTATAGCCTTAACCTTCAGCACTTAGCAGCGGCTGGAGCAGGGAGCAGTAACCTGTCTCTGCTCAAGATGACGGTGACTTTAAAGCCGCTCGGCATTCTAGTACCGTCTTCAAGAGAGGTCAAGTTTCTAGCGTTTACATCATTTGGTGTTTACTAACATGTTACATGCAAGGCCATATGTGGACTGGATATTGGTTACCAAGATTTAATCAAGGGCCCTAACTCGCAACCGTGTTGTTAGTGAACGGCAAATTTGTTGCTCTCCGGGACTCTAACACGCACCTAACATCGTAGCTTGGTGTTCTTTGGTCACGAAGAACAAGACAACGCAAAGGGCTCGATATAGTTTTAAAATTCTTTGCGAAAAATGTAACATTCGTGGATTTATCATCTGGAGTACTTACTGACCTAAGCTTGATAATGTGGTGAGTGCACCGACAGAGTCATTCATGTCAAGCAGGCAATGAGTTGGACTTTTTTCATCAGAGCGGATGAGCGACGTTATTTTAAGCAAACTATTGAATGATGTTTGAAACAAATAACAAACCGGATACTAATACAATCACCAGCAATGAGAAGTCTCCAGTGCAATATTGAGTTGCCATTCGGCATGAATTGTTATTGTTTAATGTAATTACGAATAGAGCTTAATGAACAAAATTGTTCAACAAACTGATAGATGATGAAATAAGCCCGTTATCAACACACTGTGGGACACTGCTTCTCAGATGTTCCTCTTACTTTGGTAATACACCAGTGTTGTTCGCTTGCGGATTTCTATAAGTCGGTCTCTGTTGCTTGGATGTTGCACAACTGTGAGATGAGTTGCCGGCACATCTATGGTGAATAATGTAATTGTTATCTATACCTGCTGATTGCGGCGGAATACTTGCGTGTCAGTGGGCGTCAGCATTATGGATTTATAAAGTACTGTGCTCATTATTACCTTTTCAGCGGTGTTGAATGCGGTTAGCGTCATCTGCGAAGAACAGTATGGAATTGTCTAATCTGGTGCGCGTTTTGAAGCAGTACTGTTCACCTCATTTGGCTGAAACGTGGGATAATGTTGGCTTACTTGTTGAACCATCTCCTCCACATATAGTCAATAGTGTCATGGTCACAAATGACTTAACGGAACCAGTATTATCAGAAGCTATATCGAATAACGTGGATTTTGTTCTCTCTTATCACCCCCCGATTTTTACCCCATTGAAACGAATTACTCAAACGCACTGGAAGGAACGAATTGTTGCACGTTGTTTTGAAAACCGCATCGCCGTGTTTTCCCCACATACTGGTCTGGATGCCAAGAAAGGTGGTGTGAATGATTGGCTTATAAGTCACTTCGGTAATGTTTCGATATGTCACACCGAGTTATTTCCAGATTGCGATTGGACAAGAGCTATAATGCCTACTCCATACAAGCATGATCCATCTGTTGCATTACGTGTGGCCGTCAACGGTAGCATTGGCCGTCTCCTAACAATGGATGGTTTATCTCTATCTTCCATCGGAGCTTCAAAGTTCGTCCATGTTTGCGAGCTCATATTTCACTCAACAGTGTAGATCAACATGTCGTATTGCTGAGTTCAAATGTGCCGTACGTCTTTTGAAAGATGTTTCAACGCAACTGAATGAATTGGGAGTTAAAATTGAAGAAGAGTCATTTCTTCCAGAGGTGTTGTTGGTTGTTTTGAACCGCTATTTTTTGGTAGAATGATCCTTTGGAGGGTTTCGGTCGATTAACTACTCTGCGTTCCGCCAGTAGTCTATCGTCAGTCATCGAAAGTTACAAAAAGTTATTCGGAGTTGAGCGGCTTTTGGTTGCCCTAGGTGATGGAAGAACGCTCGGTAGGTTGTTCTGGCGTTATGTTTCGTTCATATTTCTTTCTTTTGACTAACTGCTTACGATAACTAGGCTTATTTTCATTACTGGCAGGTGGTCTTGTGAATTTGGTCGGTATCTAGACGTAAACGCTGGTTTTTGTATGAGTTCCAACCTGCGACTGACATGGCATCAATTTATTCCCCCTTTGTTTTGTTAACGCAGCCACAGAATTTTACCTCTCAGATTGAGCTAATGTGGTGGATACAACGCTGTTTATCAGTCATCTGGTTGTAGGCTCACGTACCAGTTACCTCTGCTTTTTTCCTCAGTCTGGGAAACCCGACAGTTTCTAGCCTGCGTGTGATCCGATGTACTGCACAATGATGAACGTTAAGTATGTTGAAGACAGACCAATTTTTCCTAGTCTGGGCTATGCCTTCCGTGAACTCACTAAGAAGAGTAACATTTTAACTAACAGGCATGCTGAAATTCATAAATTGCAATACTTGCTAAGTTTTCGACATCTGTCGAACCTGTCAGTTGTGCTTTAAAGCCGCGCATATTTGGTAGTAACTCATGGGCCCAGTATTTTTCGTTGACTTTTTTCACTGGATGAATCGGACCCGAGTCCTTTGTTTACCGCTTATACGAACGTCGAACCATGTAGTTCCATCCTCGTACTTGCATTGTGGGTGCATTGATAGCTAGTCGGTTGACGTTATTTTATTCAATCTTGTGGTGTTGTTCGGGCCTTCTTGTCTCCTCTGATACATTTAAGAAACGGTATTCTAAGCAGAGGAAACCGGAAAGTTAAACTTCCTTATGTGAAAAGCATCGATTCACTGTATTAGAGTTCAGGGGGAAAAACAAGTCAGCTTCGTACGTGGAATTGACTTATGAATGTTTGAGTTCTCATTCTCCTTTTCTGTCCCACTGCACCAGTACAATCCACTTTTTCGAACCATCCCTTGCACCTCAGATTTTTCTGCATTCTACAGACGAACTTATCAATTTGTTTGAACTGAGTAATCTAATCCACATCAGTTCATGCTCTTTGACTGGGTGTCACCAGCGCTTCTTGGGTGATTCGTTTACGTTTGCTACCGCAGTCTGCCATCAAAAGAGATTGAAATATGAAAAATCATTCTTGTGACCGGATTCAAATTGATGGCGGTAACCAGTAGCATTTCCACCTCCTGTGTTGTATCAACTGTTTACGCCTGAACAGCCTTACGGCATGCAACCTCCATATGCTGTCCGGTGTCTCAAATCCTTGGTGATATGAAAGTTAAGGTATATTGTCTGCGAAGCCAGCAGATCGTTTTCGAACGCTGCTACGTACCCGATCTCTGGATTCTACTAATTCCTACTGGGGAGTTTATTCGTCAGGCAAATATTCTGTAAGCCCGGATGGAATTTTTTTCACGAAAGACTCCCAACAACTTGTGAATTTGTTGGTTACCGGTGGATTGTTGAGGATTTTGAATGTTATGGAATGAACATCATTGACATTTAATGGTGACTGTTGAGTTCGGATGATATCCTTGGCTGGCCCACTTTGAAAGAGGTACTTGATCCTGCTTTCATTTCACCTGGATCTCACCAGTTTTGCACACACTCGTTTAAATCCATCTGCTGGTTAGTTGATCCCACACTAACGCTGACTAAATTGCTATATATGAATTTCGGGCATTCATAGTTGTATGTGAGCTGAGGTACTGCCAAGACACCCAGGGTTCTCAACTGAAGACTTTGGCTCAGAAGCCTATACCAAAAGGCAGCTAGTGAATGGCTGTGTTCCAAAATTGCTACCTTTTCGTGAAGGGGATGCCAACCTCCCAACTTCGTAGCCTGGAGAACCAGCAGACTGTGGTTTGTCAGATCTCTACCTATCGGTCTGCCCCATGTGAGCGGCTGTCAGTGTGATCGTCACACCGTCCACTTTAGCCCAACTGGTCATCGAGATGCGGAAGCCGTCACACCGTGTCAAGATCCAGTCTCGTTGTGAGATACACAAGCTTGTGACTGTGGTCTTGGGGCACTTGTCATGCTGCCTCTAATTCATGACCCCACAATGAAAGTCTCCAAACCGGGTTATAACTACGATTTGTGTTTCATCGGTATGCCTATCCTTGTCATCAACAGCAATGCGTAGCCCAGTTTATTGGTATTAGTGCATCTGATTGCCACACAATCCATGAAGCTATTCCACTTTAACTATGCGGCTCCAACAAAGTTAGGTGTGATTCAGCCTATTGAAGCAAAGATTACATGCTTGGCACCCAAGATCAGCCTTATTCTCGACCAAATAAATAAGGATTGAACTTGTCCAATACAACGATGAATCTTCTGTTTGTTACGGATGTACATGTGTATTTTGTGCATGTAGGTTTACGTATTTCTCACTTGACATATTTCAGATATGTGATTTTGGGT
The DNA here is from genome assembly GCA_008508345.1 of Paragonimus westermani. Lineage (NCBI taxonomy): Eukaryota > Metazoa > Platyhelminthes > Trematoda > Plagiorchiida > Troglotrematidae > Paragonimus > Paragonimus westermani. Next base: position 39,256 of record QNGE01001205.1, read on the forward strand.
TCAAAATTCATCATCGAGAGGCCTAATATCAGGCCTAATCTGTTGAAATTTTCAGGGGGCTGAGAAGGCCGCTTACTATTTGCAAAGGTTTCGTGTCGGTCGAATTCCGTTGCATGTTACCCACCTATTCTCCACATCTACTTACCTTCCCCCCGCTATTATTTCCAGATGATCCAGTTCGCACAATTGCCGTTTGTGCCGGTTCGGGTGGCTCAATTTTGCGCGATGCGGTTGCTCGGTCGGCCGATGTGTTTGTTACCGGTGAGATGTCGCATCACGAGCGTTTGGATGCCGTGTCCAGTGGGATCTCCGTCATTCTTGCCGGACACTCCGTGACTGAACGTGGTTATTTAGTCGATCGTCTTGTGCCTGAGCTTCAAACATTGTTCGACGGTGTGGGTCATGGAGATATTCCCAGTACCACTGTTTCTGTGAAAATGTCTCAGGTTGACAATGAACCAGGTTTGCTGTCCTGATCAATGTAGTCTCGATGATAATACTTGATCTCCTACCTCAGTATTTCTTTACTGACATGCGATGTCGTTGGGCTGGGTCATCTTACACAATGACACTAGTCTTTCAATCAGTGTATCATCCATGATACATATTCACCATTGTCTTGAGACTTTATGCTGTATGCCATCTTCAGCTAACACACTGAGATCTGTGATACGGTCGCGGTTTTAATTAGTGTCCCTGCAACGTTGAAGATTTCAAAAAATCCACGTTTGTTTGGACGCAATCTTCAATACATCAGTGCGCTTCCTTTTCCCTAGTTGTTATTTTTCTTTGTGGCACAAGGCGTTTATTGCTGTGCAAATTGTTAGAACATTAGTGATCTGGTTACTTTTGAGCTGTCCTAACATAGAGGAGAGTTTACGGTGTACTCAGGACACTTATCCACAATAATAGAGTGCTTTTATCAGATACATGATAACGGAGTTGTGGACTTTTCGCTCTGAGCATGGACTTTATCTTCCTATTCCAATATACCAGTTTGTTCGTTTCTGACGAGGTCACCAGTAGCGCGGGCGGCAACACCTTTCGATGCAACCGGAATTATGTGTCCTAAACTTTATATTGATTACGTGAAATCGAAAAAAATCTTCTCTCTTTGCCTAACTCGTCAAAATTTATTTACGAATCATTGTCACACTACAAGACAAACCATTTGACAAGTTCACCCATAATAGAATGAAGGCCGCTGCTTATTTGACAGGGGGAACATGCCCAAAGCTACCTGGAACATGCTGTTGTTCGTCGTCGTTTCTGGAGAACATTTCCGTTGACTAAGCGGAACAGAATTCGAACCGGTAATCATGGCGCAATGAACCAAGCTTGTATCCACAAATCCATTAGTCGTCCTTATGCATGTAACCTGTAACACGGCTACACTGAATCTCATAATTCTTCGGATACAATTTTTATCGCTCACACCTAGAAGTAAAACTGATATGTGTACGAGTATGCAACTGCGAAATGTGCGTAGTTTGAAAGGCACTTTTTTAGCAGTTGAAAATTATCCTGTCACTTGAATTCCAAGTTGGATATGTTGTTCTAAAATGGAATGTGATATCCACTTTCCTTGAGACTGTGTTTTGGCTGTGCAGGCTGTTCATCAAGCAGTGCAAATGTGATTAGAACAATTCAATCCTGAATCCTTAGGTTTTGTCACTCTGATCTCATATCGATGCATAAGTACGTCCGTTTTCGTACAGTCATCTGGCCAGCAGATCCCAAGGATTCTCAGTCGGGTTGACTACCGGTATGTGCGTAGGTCGTCACTGGACTATTATTATGTTCTATGAGCCAGATTTTTGTTACCAGCAGTATGCAGGGAACAGTTGTCTTGCGGACGATCCAGTGGTCGATGAGTATTAGACTAAGGAGCACTGGAGACTGTCATTGCCGAAAACTACGCATATTGGTTTCCCTCCTTGAAGACCATTGGGGATTTATTGTTGAAATTTGGGACACCCAAATTGTCGCCTACCTGCAAACAGACACCGACTATGGAATATTTGTCCTTTCTCAAAACAGGCGGATAGTGCATCCGTCCACCAGGTTCTTCAACATTCATTTTTCCCCTGCTGAATATTACCGGCTTCAACTCGTCTGCCCTTAATATTCATTTAGTTTTATGGTAAGCAGTCAGCCGTGAAATTCTCCCAGATTCCCCACCAACCAGAAGTGGAACGTTGGTTAAGCTTTTGTAAGCGGTCGCTTTCGAACAAGTGATATCCAGCTGCCTTTCGCTCTCAGCTATATTCAGTACACTGTTTGAAACCTTTCGTATTGTTCTGTTTCCAGTTTGAACTCGAAGGATTTTTCTTCGATTACTTCTTGTTATACGGTACACTTTAGGGACAGTAAAAACTTGCCCTAGTCTTGATCCAGATCGTCCCATGGTTTGTAATATCCCGGAAACTTAATTGCATCTTAGCGAGTGCCATAACACTGTCCTTCTCAGACCTCGTAAGCGTTGTTCCTTTATGTATGGCCTCCGCATGTCAAAACCACTTGGGATCGATAAACAAACGGTGCTCGAGCTAAGTTCTAGATGTGACTGGATGGTAGTGTGCCCGAAAATCAGCATGAAAATTCGAAAGTCAAATTCGTCCCTAGTGCGCCATACTTCACCCTCCTATGTCCACCTGATTAACAGGCAGACTAGTGTTTGGACTTTTTTCAATTGTTGGCAGGTATATGCTTTCTAACCGCGCGTTTTTTTAATGATCGATTGTGTGGTTGTACGACAGGCAGGTGCTTTATTGGAAACACGACTGTTGCTGACCGGAATCCTTTTCGGATTGTCTTTGTCTTATCAATCCAAACGCGGGTACAAATGAGCATAGTGTATCTTGCCTTCTTATCATTTTGAGCCGTTTTGGCGGTAAGATTGTACTGAACGGCCGTTGCGCTGCCGCGCAATAATTGTCTTGCATTCTATTGTGACACTTCTGCTACTTCATGTGGTCTTGTCGTGTTCAGTGTATGTACACCGTACTAATCAGTCTTTGATAGCCTTTATTGCATTGCATTTCGTCACTTTATTGAAATGCGTACTACTTGCTACTCTTCCTTACAGCTACCTGTTCTCAGTCTTGCGTTAAATAGCATTTATCTGGTGAATGCCTCGTTAGCAGTGATAGAGCGTGTATCGCCTTATTTTAGAAAGAGGTGTTGGAACTGTCGAACATTATATTACCCATAGTAAATTTTATTATCGAAGTGCTCTCAGCATTGAATCACAACGATTTAGTACTTTGACCTCATGTATTGTCAGTGCTCCGGAGAGTTGTTCGGCGAAAGCGACAAGTTACTCGTTTGACCGAAAATCGAGAGTATCATACATTGAAGTGCGATCATCAAACCTCACTTTCTGTGGTTTGCACCTAGCTGCCCTCCAGAAGGCTAGTAGGAATTGCACGTCTTTGCCATTCATGAAAAAGTAAGTCGTCATCATTTTGATGTTTAAAATTGTGATCGAATGACAACATGGAACATTTTGCTCAAGGAATGTCAACGTTCGAGAAAGGTACAGATTGGAAGTGTCCGAGGTGTTGTCAGGAATTTCTATCTAGCGACTTGCTGCTAAACCTTGCAAACTATTGAGTAAGGAAGGTGGGTGTACCGCACACTGTCTGATAGGCAAGTGGGAGTTATTACCTTACTTGCCATGTTTGGAATCGCTGAAATAAGAAAGACTGAAATAACTGTATGACGATCAAGGAGAACTTCTCCGCATATCCATGTTGGCTATTGATATTCTGGTGACCAAATCTTCGTTGCGGACTCGGTGTTTTGGGTTCCTTATATTTCTTCCTTGTGCGTACCTCAGGAAGGAAGTGCAGGTGTATATAGTTCTGGGTAACACTCTTCCATTTGCGGACCTGGGGACGCGTAAAATAGCTCATGAAAGCTTGAATATGAGTATGGACAACAAACGTCTTTCTTGTTCGTTTATTTATATATTGTTTGAAACTACCCAGAAGTGCATGATTCTATTAGTTGGTGCAACTGTGGATACGACAGTACTTAGGTGCGTTATATAAGTTCCATTAAAAAATGACAAACGTCAACACACCGTAAAACGCACCGGTTTGCATATTGAGGCGACTGCCTGAGGACAGAGAGCAGGAGATAGAGGTTTGTGCCCGTCGCCAACCACTGGGGCTTCTGATTGGAGAACGGTTTTTGTCAATACCAGATACGCTTACTTTAAATTGGTCATAATTGCTGGTTTCATCCTGTTGGCCGAACTTGCATGTTGTTTAACGCCGGGGCTGCCGATGAAATTGTTGAGTCGTTCTAGAGAACTACCCGTGCTACTAACAAACTGCTAGTAGGCAATGCCATTGATTTTGTTTGACATTTAAACTTGCAGCGTCCGCTTTGCCCATACAAACTCAAGTGTCGGTTTCATACATAGGTGAACACAACGCACCCTGGTCTCAGCCTTGCACCTGAGGCGGAAAAGAGCGAACGAATGTCATTCCTGGATGTGATGCTGAATCATCATGCAGGCAGCTCAGTTCAAAGAGGTACTCACAAGAAATGGACTTGGAACGGCCAGTATACTTATTTTCCAGTTACCCATCTGTCATAAAGGAGGGGGACCTTGTTCGTAGTCTGCTGCACAGATGGAGATGACAAGATTGAAGCAGAAACTTCCTCTATCCGACGGAAATCTGCAGAGGCTGCCTACTCCGTAAGATTTATCATTAAAAGCATGTATTCGTCAGCACCAAAATTACCCCCCCCATCTACGAAAAAAAGTTAGTTTACATAGCATTGGACCACTAAGGCGAAGGGTTGACTGAACTGGTGGCTCGCAGAATAAGTAATGCATTTGAGAAAACCCACAGTGTGGCACCTGCGAGTCTCATTCAGGTCCAACGTGCAATTCAAGGGTACGTTGTTTAATTATGTGACCTCATTCTGTTTGCTGCTCCACGTGCTCTTGTCGGGTGGTTTGCGTCGGTCGCACATCCAGGGAATACGTAAGCACCATCATCACGTGGCTGACTAAGAGCGACATGAAGTCCGTACCGAGTGCAAATCTGGCTCACCCCGTTGACTCAGGACACCACATCTCATCGGAGATGTCTTTTCAGCTCAGTTTCCGGTTACCACGTCATAAATTCAAAGGATTCAAGTTTCACATCCTGCCACTACTGGATTTGATTGCACTGTACCCCGTTGTGCGCTCTGAAAGTATTTGTCCAGGTCTTATGGTTGCCAAGTCCCTCGTCACTCACTTGGCACCGCCGGATGTGGCTTTTGCTACTTAAATCTCCTTCAATTCATCTACAATCGGATTTTGTTCGCCAAATAATCATGGTGATATATGTTATCGTATAGTGATGTGTAACGGGAAATGGACTGTTCGCCAAACCACCTTTTACATCGGATGAACTCACTGAGGCTATTCCGAACGGTATGAAATCGCATCTGCCTGTTTTTTTTTAAATATATTTTATTCACATTTATTGGAAAAGCTTTTCAGAAAGACGTATTCTGTATACCTCCATAATCTTGAAGGGATGAGTTTAAACCTGTTACCCTTCCGTACGCCGCTGAATGTAACGTGGTTTCTAGTTCTCTCTGGGTCACCAAGTCACATTTGATGTAGTTTTATACTGTCATTTATTTGCTTATCTGGAACCAATTTTGCCAATGAAGATGTTCTCTTGCTGTATTACACTGTGCAATCCATCTGTTCTATGCAGCTTCTATCATCCGACTTCTGCTTGAAGCGGTGTTTCGGAGCCTAAGACAAACGGAACGGAATTCTACGTTGCTAACACTATCTCTTATGATGTATCCTTTCTGAACTTATAAAGGCAAGAATACAAGAAGGCACCTTACTCTGCACTTGCACAGTTGATGATTGCTCGTTAAGTTGTACAGGGCGCAGATTTTGCATGTGGTGCATAAAGTGCGCTGTGTAACTGTTTCACTTGAGCTTTTCTGAAAGTATAGGTGTGACCTGTTTACCTGCTAACCCACAGGTACAGTACAAAACTGGTTCGTTTGGGGCCGATTTCAAGTCCTTTTTGTTCGCGTTCCGTAGCCCTAAAAGCACTGAAGAAATTGTTTCCGTTCAAAAAAGGGTACACTAAGAATAGGTTTCCATTAGCATTGTAAACGTTCAGCTGTCTTGTTTGTTATTGAGTAATAAGAAGTCTGAATCTTAGGTTATTTAGGAACGGTCATGAAGTGTCTATCAGAATACACTCCATGATATGTAGTCGTAACTGCTGGGTAGCCAGATTGTGTCATCCAACGTTCAAAAAACGCTAGTTACCGTCTCCGAAGGGCAGAAGGGTAGTGGTTTAGCTCTAGGCTATCTCAAAGTGGCCGACGCACGCTGAATGATAAACTGAACCATCGGAGGGCGGTAAGAGGCGTCCTGGATTGATGTGCAAGTGATGGAAAAGTACGGAGGATTCTCTAATTGACGGCAGACTGGAGACGAGTGACAGTTGAAGACATTCGGGTTGAGCCATACGAAGCATTCAGTGGTAAGTTTGACTAAAGCATGTGAGTTAGGACGAGACAAATTATGTGGTATACCAAGCCTTGCGCTGTGAAAGGTTACAGGGCGCGTCGTCCTCCAGAAATTGACACGAATATATAGGTTGGATTGTAAGAAAGGTCCTCTGATGGTGATTCTGGGACTTTGGTCCGGTGAATTGTACGGAAGCCGTTGCTGCCCAGTCACTGCCGTTGTTATTGGATCCACTGAAGTTATTTGTATGCGAGTGGATATCTGCGATAGTTTTCGTGGTTTGAAGCGCAGTGTGTACCAGTCTTAAACTAAAGGATATAGTCCAAACACCTAATTTCCCCTTATAATGCCTGTCGGATGAATTTTTGAGGATTGGTCAACTGTTTATAACTAACGTAAACCATAAAGATCCTGCGTTCTGTAGATTGGCGCACTGTGCCGAGACTCCACTAGTTGTAAATGTTTGGAGGGGGTAGGCCAAAAGCTACCTCTGTGGCGCTCAACCGCTGCAACATGGTACTGAGGGCTGTATTTGACAGCAGTGTTTTTTGCCCAGGTAAGCAAAAACAGTTCGAGAAACGTAATGCGCTCGGCTTCTGTGAATGGAAATTGGTGTTCTGTTCCTCATTGTTCACATCCTGTGCACGCAACAGCATGAGCCTACTAGAATGGGGAAGTTTGCCGAGAGTGTTCGCGGATGGCTTCAACCCTTAATGCAGCGATTCCACTTACTGGGATCTGGTGACCAGGAAACTAAGTCATGATCTTAGTTAGCATTTGACAGAGTTTTGCCATTACGTCATATCGGATCAACTTCTTTAGAAAAGTGCAAAGTTGCATAAGGTGCCTATCCTTCGAAGAACTGGCTGTCGAAGTGTCATCCAGATAACGGTAAAGAAATTCCACATGGTGTAGATGGAGTGTTGAAACGAGTGAACTGCGTTGCTCAAACCAAATGGCATTCGAAGAATTAGACAGTGATGCTGTTAAGCTCGCGGTACTTGACATGAGGGCTCAAGTAGTCTGACTTTTTCGGAACCAAATGCGACGTCCGAACCAAAAGATTTTAGGGAGCGTTTCATTCCGAAATTCGAGCCATTTCCTGAATCCTCACCAGCGAGTTTTAGTTTATCGAGAACCAGCTGACAAGGCTTTGCTGAGATGGGGCTCACCTGCCATATATATCGTGTGTGACGTTGGTAATCACCAATGGAATGTCGCTCGACGCAGAAAGAAGTCGGAAATCAGTGAAAAGGCCCAGAAGTTGCTCAAGAGCTACGGACTGGACGCATTTGGATGCTGTTGCTACAATTATCCAATGGTTGTCGAACCTGTTCATCCTGCTGTCTCGTCTCAACCAGAAGGCGAAAGCGCTGAAGCAAACCGATGCCAATCACAGCAAAAGATACCCCGGTGATTGTGAACCTCGTGAAATTTTTCCAGTTTCTACGTCCACTACACGTATGAGGCTCTGGTAGTGTCAGTCTTGGTTGGATTTCGACTGCGGAGTTTTATTTGTTTTGTTGCCTGAATGCATGGGCTAGTGCCAAAACGTTCGTGGTAACAACAATAACTAATGCTTAACTGTAGGACGTACCGCCCGGTTGATTTATTAGATTGACAATCCGTGTTGCTGCTTAAAGCAAATTCGTTCATTCCGCATGACAAGGTTACGATTTCTGCCATCAAGGCCTTAGTTCCTGTTGAGGCACGTTTCGGAGGATCTGTTTCACCGGAAGACTACGTGCCTCGTTTGGCTTGTGACAGAATGGGGTACAGTTAGTCGGTTGAGTGTCGGTCGAGAACTCCGCCAACGTACTACTGGTTTTCACTGTCCCGATGAGAGGTTGTCAGTGAGAACCAGGGACTATCCGTTGCTCTCCTGTCGGTACTGAACTAAATCAGAGTCTCCAGGAAATGGATTCGCCCGTATGCGAGCTTTCAAGAAGTCGTTATATAGATATCTACACAGACGTATGGATTTTCAAATCTTGAGCCAAGTATTTTGTGCAGCAGCAGTGTTAGCGACCATCATTTGCAAACGCAATATCCCCAACTCGAAACACGAATTTCATATTGTGTTCCGGCCAGGAAACGCGCCCATTCAGACGACAAATTGGAAACCTTCAGCAATGTCTAACTGTCGTACTGTACATATACACAAATATATATTTTTGGAAAAATCCCATTGAGCCATAGAACACAAAGTGTAGCAAACATGTTCTGGACAAAGTCCCATCAGGATTTTACAGTTATAAAGACGAATCAAAATGTATACGGTTACGTACGAAACTTGGTAGTGGACAAAATTCACGCTATCTCAATTGTTTGTGGACGCCGATAGGGTGAGTCAGCTAATGGCCAAGGTAGTTGAAGCGATTGAACGAAGTTTTTCTGTCCACACAAGGTTGGATTAGGTAATCCAATGGCGGTGGACTCGGCAGTGGCCAACATTCACTGACGAACAAGTTTCGACCGGTTCGATGGAACCCTGTAGATAACAATGAGTGATCGATCTATATTGACCTGATGATCGCCGTCAGCCAGACGACCTACAGTGGTGCTCGTTGTTGATTTTCTCCTACCTGTCCCGATCCGCGCTGGGGGATGTTCTCTGATTCTTCTAGACAAGTGACGAGTCGTACGACCCACGTAGTTTGCTGAACAATCGCAAACGAACGAGTAAATCACCATAGATGAGTTGTGAACCGGCACTTTATTATTCAGGTTTAGGGCAATCAGTGGTGAACTGGTAAATAAGATGATCGGTCTGGCCGCGTTGAACGTTCCCTTAAGAGAACCACTAAGTCGACGAGTCAGTGATCCAGCAACGTATTTCTTTTGTGTGGCAGTTGTGTGAACGTGGACTTTTTGTCAACTCTTTGATTTTTAACTGATGCTTGAACTACGTTCATATGTTTGGCCACAAAATTGTTGGGGTAGCCATTCTTTTGTAGAAAATGGGCCACAAACTGTAGCTCATGTTTCAAAGCATCTGCTGAGCAGATTTTTCTGGCGCTGTTCGCAAAACATTTGACCAGGTTTCGTTTGTATTTTAGGTGGGTAAAACTATAAAAGTTACTGTACTGGCCTGACCAAGTAGTCTTACGATAAGCGGAACGTTCCAAACTTCTGTCAGTCCTTCTACTCAAAGAGGCGTCCAATAAGTGGAATGACCTATCTGACTCCAATTCTGAGGTGAAACCATCAGCGGATGTGCGCAGTTGAAGTCCGTTAGAATATCACCCATGTTGACAGATGAATCTATGATAACGAATATAGTATCAACCTAACGCCTGTAGAAAACCATTTGATTTATAACAGAATTCAACACCGTTCGTTCCAATTTGCCCATAAAGATATCTGCTAGCAGTGGTCCAACTGGTGAACCCATTGCCACTCCGTCAATCTGTCTGTAGATGTCACCGTTAAAAATAAACTCTACGTTGTGGATGCACTCGAGAAGCAATTCCTTTGAATGTGCTGTTGGCAAGCCGATGGCAGTATTGTCTCTGTCGATAAGATTGTATAAGTAATCTATTGTTTCCACTAGTGGCACATTAGTAAACAAGGAATTTGATGAGAGTTCATCAGCAAAAGAAATATTCATATGTATATGCTCATACCTCAGTTGGATTGAGCGAAAGGCATTTGGGCTTCATAAGGCGAGTTCCGGGCGAATGCTGGAGCTTCCTCTGTGTGCACATGCAGGTGGGTTTCGAGGTCCTGAAGTTTTGAGTATTTACCACACACATTTGAACACAAAAGTCGCTTTCCGAGCTCATATCCAAGTGGCTCATTGTTAGCTAGCAAAAAGACTCGTCTAACTGATTTTGTTAACGAGGATTATCTCATCCACTTGAACCCATGTATCCACACATTTGCGAGGTACATCAACACAACCGCAGGTGCTTCAGGCTGTGAGACATGGTAACCCAGCACACTGGCCTAGACACTTCTGTTGTCTGTACAAAGAGCACTCCCATGAGAAATTTGCTGCGGTGACATTAGAGGTATATTTTGCGCAGTTCGACGACTTTTAGTAGCGAGACGTATGCCCTCAGAGTGTCGCCTTTCTAAAAAAAGAGTGTGCTTTACATGGTGTTGGTCGTTGGGGGGTCCACTTCGTGTGTTGGTTGTAGACGAGGTGATCGCACAAACTGCTTGCGATCTGTTCCCGGTTCAGTGAATAGTGTGTGTGCACTATCAAACTACAAAATTCCACCGTGTACCTCATTCTCCTTGCCGTCTGAACAATCAGTTTTCTCTATTGAATTGTTTCCCCTTTTTCACCACCTCCCAAAAAATCTGGCCAATAGGCGTTTTCACGCAAAGTTAACTGATACAAGCAGTGGGAGTATTCGAGTTGCAAGTTCCCAGCAGGTCGGTCATGATTACTTTCAAAACATGTTACTGCGTGTTTGTTAGTAGTATCATACATCTGGTGAATGTGCCACAAACGATGCGGCCAAGCTGGTCCTGCTGAATGATGTATAGGAGACTAGGCGAGGTCAAACTTTTAAAATCAGCCTCAACGTTAGGTCTATGAAATGATCGTCAGGCATCATTGGTTGGCTCCGCATGGTGTAATATGTGACCCAATTTATTCAGATTCATCAGATACGGGAGACCCGAGCTGATGTTTTTTTGTTGTGAAACAAACGAGATGACCACTGGGAACGGTATTTTTGATTTGACGTACCGAAGGATTGGCTTGGGATGAACGCAGTGAAGTGCCTGTATCATGGTGCGCACCAATGTATGTAGCGCATGAGTCAAATTTTAACCCGCACGTAAGTGGTTTGCGTCGCGCGATTAGTCACGGAGGTCTGGCGTCGAAGGCTATATCCGTACCGTTAATTCGAACGACTAATCGGACTGTCAGAATTTCTATTTTCAATCGGTTACGCCCGTTACATTTTAGGATTTTTACAGGTACTTCCGGATTGAAGTTGGCTGATAAATCACAGAGTTTCTGTGGCTGTTGTGAGGAGGAGTACTCGTGCATGTAAGCTTTCAACAAGGTCAACTCCTTATTTGATATGAACGTTAATTTTCATTTCATTCACTTTAGCCTTCCATATCAAATTGAGTACATCAGGTTCGAAGCTTTGAACTCTCTGACTAAAAGCATTGTCATCACGATGAAAACTGGAGGACTCCAACTAGGGGTTACAACTATGTATTCATATGACGAACTTTCACGGCTTAATTGCTTATCAGATGTCGATGTTCCTCCACGTGAAGGCATAGTGATGCGAAAGGCTTACAAAACGACCGAAACCCACTCTTTATCGTCTGCCGATCATTTAATATCGCTTGAATTTGGGGTATAAATAGGTCATTAATCCGTCCGTAAACTACTAAAGGATAAAGAATGATAAAGTTCAACAAGCGTTGTTTTCTGAGCGTGCTTCGTCGAAGTTTTATATGACGGTCATTCACCAATATTCTTGAGTGTTAGATCTTCGCTTAAAAATAAAATTTCCTGTTCTGTCTGATGTGATATCGAACAGAAGGAACCACTATAGGTGGTGGGTGGTACAACGTCTGTTGACTTATAAACAGTGCACACACATTCCGAAGTCATTTACTATCAATCACAGGTTCACACGTTAGATAGGCTAACTGAGTGTGCAGTTTTATTTAAAATTATGTTGTACATATGCTGTTATATATGGAAATGTCGTGGATAGATCTTTCTGAACCTGACAGTTTATTCCCGACTTTGTACTTTTACGTAGTCCCTCGGGAAAAATTTGCCTTGTGTCAAAAAGCTTGTGACAAATCCCTATAGTTGACATCGTTCCCATCGAACAATTTTGGGGAGTACGAAGGTTACTCGTCCTATGTAGCTGTCTCCTGGGAACAGCACGAAAAGAGATACATCCCATTTCTTCCCAATTTTTGTATCTGAATGAACTAGGGGAGCCAACTGATTCAGGGTTTTGAATTCTTTACGACCAGCTCGGTGTGGAGCTAACATTCAGCAGACGTCCATTTCAGTGCTCCCGCAGTGCACCTGTTTTCTCCTAGCTATCCTCCAGTGTGCTCAACCTGGACACTTTCGACTACACTTCCAAGGTGCTTCTTATCTGTACTTGTAATTGCGGTTATACTACACCGTTATCAACTTATAACTTCTACCCGTATACTCATGGGCGGGAAAATTACGTACTGTTTACTACAAAAAAATTTAGTAACGCAAAAATGTACTTCGCGCGCTTTCCACTCGTTTCCAAGCTTTTTCTGATCGAACATAAGGATATGTCTCACTCGAGTGATTATTGCAGCACATGGAAGCCCGTGATCAACTCTCAACCTAAGACTGCACGATTTTCGCTTTGTAGCGGCGCGTTCTATCAATCCGCCAACCGATTGGCATCTCACTGGCTGATAATCCCGGTCATTCGACTGGCTGTGTCAATCCCTAGTCAAAGGCAACCATGAGAAAGCGTCCACAAATGGACCAGCCACTGGATATACACATGTAAAAATACACCAGGTGGATCACATGAATGGTCCTTACTTCGACCAGCAACTTTTCTAGCCTTCCCTGCTCCATACCCTCCATAATCCGAGTGCTGCGTGACAAAGAGATTTAGATAGACTGAGTTGAAAGCTTGAATCGTTATTTCCACTTGTTTCTTGTCTTGTCCAATTAAGGACAAATCGTCGAAATCGCTTGTAGAGTTTCACTTCGTCCACAACTGAAACTAATGCCTGTTCTACTTTAGCTACAAACACATCGGCTAAAACAGGGCCGATTGGGCTCTCCATGGCTACGCCATCTATCTGTTGAAAGCCCCTACCCGAAAAATGGAATCTCACATTTTCTGTGCATATTAAAAGTAAACGTTTCAAATAGTCGGCAGTGATTGGAAGATAAATGGAGTTGAATAAAACGAAATCACATATAATATCTATCGTTTCGGGTAGTTGCACGTTCGTAAATAAAGAATTAACATCGATAGGACACATCGTATCTCTGGAAATATTCAGGTTTTCCATGTTTGGTATCAAGTAAAAAGTGCCTTTCACATTATGCACACATAGTTTTTGTCCAAAGGTTTTGAAATGTCAACCAACAATTCCGCTAGCTCATGTTATGGAGAATCGTTCATTGCCAAAATTGGCCACATGAGAGTACTCGATATGTGGGTTTTACGCAAACCATACAGTTGTTGATCAGCCGTCGACAGCCGGTTCTATGTGCACACAAACAACTGACTGTCAACGTTTGTTGCCGTGGGTTTAGCCGTGAGTACCAAACACGAGCCAACCCAATTTGTTCTTTTAATCGTTTAATTTAAGTCTTGTTGGTTTTGTTTTCATTCCAGTCACACTTTTACGACTGGCGAGAGTGTGCGAAACGAATCCATGTAGTAATTTGTGTCTTCTGACTATTCTATTCAAATGGCTAAAAAGGACTCAATGTTTCAGATAAGGACACAAGGAAAATTCTTTGCGGTATGCGTACACTTTGCACAGTTACCATGTTCTAGGCCTACACTAGCAAGGCCAATCAAGCTACAACTCTCCGCGATCAAATCAGTTTTCGCCCTGTCCTGGTCCACATGATGAACTCATTTCACTTCGGCACTATCTGTCAGTGTAGTTTTTTTCACTCCTAGTCACTTGACATCCGACTAGTTTCAGAGTGATTGTTGTTCGCCTGGTTTTCTTGAAGTTTGTGCGTGGTGTTGATCTGGTTGTTGCTAGTTGAAGATGTAGATTTAGGAGTCTTAACAGTACAACATCTCCATACAGAGTGGCAGCATAAAAGCTCTGCTGGATGCACCAAGCGCATCAGGTGTTTGTCGTGTAAATCAGCGACCCACTTAACAGGTAGTGGCGTACTCACAACAGTTTATAAAATTCTGCAAGTTAGCCTTTTGGATGCTTTGCGTTTGCTTATACTATTTGTTTGTCCACCGTTAAGTCATCAAAAAAAAGGTTGGCACATTTTAGACGAGCGTGGAGTACGGAATTTTCAGTAACATCCGGAAGCCTCCCAATTCAGAATTGAGGTCCTCGGTTTAAAACCCTTACTACCAGAGTCTAGTGAGAAACCTGATGGATAACCGAGCGCAGATAATGGGTTTAGCTTACTTGTGTCTTCACATTCGTCCAATGCAAATCGCGTAGCTACTAACTTGGACATTCTGGACATGAAAATAAAGCCACTAACATTTGTTGATGTAGTAGAAAGATGTAATCCACCTGCTGTTCAGGAAAACATCGCACCAAGTGCTGTTGCCAGGTGTACAACCACTACCAAAACAACTATGACCAGACCGAACATGATCAACACACAATCACTCATCGTATCCAACCTTCCTGACAGCGATTCACGAGAGTTATCTTGTTGAGTGCCTTAGAAAGTTGCCTACTCTCAGTTTTTCTGATGGAATTTCAACGCAATTCCTTCGGAATACTGACTCGAAATACAACGAGTTTCCAGGAACACTCCATGTATCGTTTAGTAACTGAAGTACAGTGGGATAATTTGTAGTATTGAAACAGACTACAAATGACATTTGAAAGTCCAATCAGATTACGCCCAGATATTCGCAGGTCTGACAACTTTTTATTGAGTGACCGTAGACCTAAACAGAAGACCTAAGTGTATTGTCCTTCACACTGTTCCATCTCAAAATCAAGAATCATTGTGCGAGTTCACTTCCTGATTCAAACCAGTAGAAGTTTACACCACCAAACCTGGGATTTCTGGTCTCCTTGTGTTATTAGGATACTCAGGCCCGTTCATGTAAAGTCCATCCCACCAATTAGAGTTTTACTAGTGTTTTTTTGACTCGATACACAACTGACAAACCTCTAATGAATTGACACACCAGTTGCCAACTTTAGGGTAGTATCAGGTTCCACACAGACCGATCTCAGAACCAAATCAGAACTTCGTGGGCGATATAGTTCTCTAAAGTTATCGTCCATCCAAAGTTATTTTGAAACTTTCTGAGATATTTCAATAGTCACCTTAACTTTACACGCAAACAAAATGCAGTCGCCATGCTGGCTGAAGACAGCAGCATGAGCGCCAAAGTGACAGAGTGCGAACAACCCCTCAGAAGGGAGTTATACAATGGCCTAGGAGACTAGGGGAGAGATGCTTGGGAAGGGGGCTCTGTTGTGATCTTCGCCAACTGATATTTTTACTGGTGTCACATCACTTTCAAAGAAAAGTAAGGAATGTCGAATTCTGTGACAGTCTAACGGGAACTTGACCTATGAAAGACGTTAAAGTCGCGGAACTAAATATACCAGCTATGGATGTCTACGAATGGCGGCAATGTGGCCCTTCATATTGACATCCAGCCCTATACAATGATAGTGTATTACCCTGTTCTGTGCTCACCTGAATCCGTGTGGTGCATTGTGCGGTTCAAACAATCATTCAGCCGTCTGATCTATGTGACCTACCGACCTGCGTCTACCTCCTTGGTCAACGACCGCTGACTTATTGACACCAAAAGCAGGTCTGCATCTGAAATATTACCATGTGATTGACGTTAACTTCAAGGAGGTTCACAATGGACTCATCATTTGCTTTTGAAGTTTGCGATGCCGCTGTGGATTCTCAATTAACAAAATATGTAGAGGGTTCACGCAGTGAAAGATCTCTCGAACACCCTTCTGTTAATTAATGCTCCATAGTCATCATATTTCAACTGATAGATGACTTCCAAATATTCTTTCTCACCTGTTCGAAAGAATATTCTGCAAAGCTGAGTTGATATCCGTGACCGAAGAATTTAGCAGTATGATCTGATGCTTCTGTATATCCATCACTCGCGTGGATGTCGTTACTGAAACCATTGAAAAGTAAGTTCCGACCGAGCTCTGTAGACAACCTAGGCGTAAAAACACACTAGGGCGCTGCAAAATAGTTTTACTGACAGCAGCGAGATCAACTTGGAACACGTTTCAGTTGGGGGGAATTTTAAAAAAAATGTACAGTAACCGCTGTATGGTCCGCAATCAGGCAACACCTATGAGATCGACAAACGTCAGTATCAGCTAAAGCTGACTAACAAGTTAAATGTCAACCAAAAACTGTTCTACAAGCGATGTTGTGCCCATCATTAAAAGTCGTCCTGAAATCTCACACTTCCACCATACAGGTGGGATGACTGTTTCAGATCGAGTAGTTGCCAACCTTCTTGTTAATCAGTATCTGAACGTGTCCGCTACCAACTCCACAGAGTCAGTACCTATATCTAGTACCAACAATGCCGATGCCATGAGAAGTACATTCTTGTCACGCATTTCGTTCTGAAAACTATCCTGCTCTCATCTCTCCTCTGACACTAAAGAGGTGAGCTAATGAGTTGTCAAGGCCACTCCGCAAACTTTTATTCGATCTCTGCGAGAAGGTATACGTCCCAGAATCGGAATAGTTCACACAGTCACTCATCTTTTAAGGTGGTGATCGCAAGGGGCCCGCTAAATACAGGCCGATTGCAGTGTTATTAATTGTCTCCGAAGTTGTGAACAGCTTGGTTGACTACTAGTTACGTATGCATTACACCCGATTTCCACTGTTGCCTGAGTGTAAACATGAATTCCACAGGGATTCTTATGTGTTCACAATTTACTTGTTGTCCAGGAAGATTAAACAAAGACAGCTGAGGGCAAACCAGTAGGTATGGTTTTTCTAAATTCGATTAAGACCTAGCCGAAAAGACTGCCTAACTTTCTGCTTGGAGCTGCTTAGTCACGGTTTGAAATGTACTATATCAATGTGACTTGTCGACTACCTCCAAGATCGCCGCTTCAACATCAAACTGAACGGGGTCTTCTTCGAATAATTACTGCGTGTCCGGCATTGTGTCAGGAGACTCTGCATTGAGACGTCTACTCTTTAATCTGTTTATGCTCGGAATTCCAGTTTTTCAGTTCTCACTTGGCGCTATATACTGATGACACAAAGACTAGACATATTACACAATGTGACTGAAAGTGGGGAGGCAGGGAGTGCTTTAAGCGTATCACACGAGTGAGTCACAGAAAGCCGCCTCCTATTTAACAAGACTGCACGGATTACTTTCAGGGAGAAATAAAATTAGACAGCCCCACACTGAAGCGCGACGTGACTACAATTGTCTCGATTGACCTTAGCCTGTCTGAACAGTGCATCAATGACCAAGGAAGCTAACTCCACACCTCGGTTACTCACCGGTCTGTTTACACGGTTTTACTCTGCTTCACTATTCTGTTCATTTCATTAGTTTGTCTAAATCTTGGACTGAATATTCAGTTCTGACGTCCGCACTTCGTGAATAACTACTCTTGATACGAAAGTACAACGTAGATCTACGAACTGGGTTACGATCTCTGACTCACCTAGTTGGGTTGTGCAGATGGGACAGTTCTGAATGAACTAGCGGCATATCAGATGAGACTTGATTTTAATATATAAGATCGTCAATCAAACCCAAAATCCCTTATGAAAAGTACCAGTGCCTAACGAAGATAATCACCACAGAGCTAACTCACAGAAAGTATAAGATAAAATAAACCATTTGGCTCACACAGAATATCCATATACCCAGTCTGGGACAACGTATCACTCTATATCGTAATCGTGTTATCGGTTGTTTCCAGATAGCTTGATGGTCGGGATCACTACGATAGAATAACAATACTGTCGACCTCTTATTGTTGATGCTAGCAAGTTGTTGTCTGTTGCATGTTACAGAACAATTGTTGTATAATTGATAGATAGTGGTTAGGTTTCTGCTCTGCTCGGTATCCTCCGATGTTCTCTTCATAAGTTTTCCAATGCTGACCTTGTGAAAGTGAAGCAACCCTCCGAATTACATTCTCGTTTTAAAGCGTCAAATACGGATCCAGATCCAATTGAGCATTATCAGCTTCCTTTAATCTATACATGAGTCCTGTTTCTTAAATGGCCCGGTAAATGTGCTTATCCAAACGGTAGTATTGCTTTCAAATACGAACTGTGTTCCATTTATAACGATTAAATTCTCCAACTAACCAGTTATTCTGTTTTGCGGACAGGAGTGTCCTATTAATAACTGTTGGAAATAGACGAATCAACAAGGACAATTGTATGTATGTGAATGTCAGTTTATTTCTTAACGGTCCAACTTTCAAATTACTCATGGGAATAAACTGGCCACTAGCATGTGAGCAAAACTTCCTGTAATCGAACAAGTGTTCTTGACAGCTCCCTTTTGAAAGCATTTGACAATACGTCTCCGGTAAGTGTCTTCATCCTCATCAGAATAAAAACTATACACCCATATAATTCTGAGTTTCAAACTATGGCATATAATTGCCGACACTTCGTCTGGTGATAAGATGTTCAGAGCAAAAATACCAAACCCAGTCGACAAATGGACACAAATATCAAGGGGAAATCGTGAAAACTTCCGTATTCTCTGTTTGTTCGGAAGGTTGATTTTTCTGAGTTTGAGTGATTTGTATACCAGCTGGGATTGATAAGCCAAGCCTGTTTGCTTTCAACAGATTTTACGTTATTGACGCAGTAAACAACTTTAGTACTGTTGGTCAACTACGGTACAAAAAAGTTCAATTCTTAACAACAGCAACACTGTTCATATCCTTAATTACGTATTCCCACTCCTTTTTTAAATGGTTAATGACTATAGGGGACTTTTGGGATATCTTTGGTAGACACCCACCGCTAAATTCTTGGAACGATTGTGTTTTAGTCCCCTGAGATTCCTAAGCAAACAAACTAAATAAACAGTAAAATTGAGCTACAGAATCATGAGAAATCACATCTGCGCTTGTAAAATGTCTCCTTCAACAAACCACGGGCTGATTCCCCATTCAATAGTTCTTCGGACTGTCAATTTTCCCGCTTTACTCTTGAATCATTGGAGCCCCATCACATAAGTCTTATATACTTATACTATTACTCACCACGTACTCTTCGGTCTGAATTTGTGTACGCTCCAATAATTGCCTGTTCAGTTACATGTTCATGCTCATATCTCTGACTGAGTCATTTACTTCGACTGACTATTTTGATATTTTTCAAGCTCTAACGCATACTAAGCTGTTTCAAGCAGGAATAAGCCAGTATCATGGGTGAATTTAGAGATCCTCACATATTCTTTCTTTTTCAGGTAGCGGACATCTACACAAAAGTGGTGTAACGCGGTTCAGCAAAGAAACAGTTGCGTTACAGAAGCAAAGCTAAACGGAAAGGCGGAATCACTTATTATCAGCCGAAACAAGAAATATACGAATTACTGATGAGTATTCGGGGATTTGGTTTGTTTTCAAGTTGACCATCACTTACATTTGATCACAGCGTTCGCATTCAGATGGACTTTCCACCCAGCAANTGGCTGCAAAATCTATCTGAATGCAAATACTGCGATCAAATGTGAGTGATGGTAAACTTGTAAATATACGAATATTTCCGGCCACTACAGCAATTCCCTGAAATGTGCAGTCCAGACAGTTATTCACGTTGTCAATGTTTCCAAAATTCACAAACGAGATTTTGAGCTTTCCTCCAATCCTTAATATAGCGTTTTGAAAACTCCAATCCGACCGGAGCAATAACAGATCATACGATCTCAGTACCCCCGAAATTTGAGGATCATCATAGACAGGCACAGAAAGACGATTGTTAATTATTCATTCGGCCTCTACAATGTAACTAAACAGCGCCTCTTCATTCATAGCCTACTAGTGATCATGGAAATGTGTAACCGCCAGATGGTTTTTATTCTCTCCCTATTCCAACTCGATGACTGGCTTCAGATAGGTTAACGTATCAGTCGATTCTACAAACTAGGAAACAGTTAGCAATCTTTCTATTGTCCAAAGCTGGTCTCTTTCTCCTGAACTCCGAATCGGTCCCTTCAAAATTAGTACTGTTACCGGTATGTAGCATCCAAAGCACCCCGTACGGCAACAAATCCCATCAGTGCCATCATGAACGAATCAGTTGACCGTGAATAAGCAACCTCCAGAGGGATGGCAGAAATTTGAAAGCAAGTAACCACACAGCCGTAACGCTTGCGTTCTTCGTCCTCTATCTTGACCTTAAACCGACAAAAGTAGTTTTTTTCCAGGGTATCCGAATATACACTCGTCAGCAGTCACACTAGTTGCTGTTGATGAAGCCATTAGTTGCACAAATGGTTTAGAAAGAAAAGTAATTTGCACCTAAGGCACTTACTGACCACTAGCCTGTTAACAATCATCTTTTTCAACCACCAAACTTTCGTCCGACTGATTGCGGGTAAATGTGTGGCACCCATGTTGAATTCCATTTCGTGGTGACGTTTAACTATGAGCTCCGTGACTGTATCGTGTAACGGTAAAACAACAGGTACTGTATCGTTTTAGTCATCATCACCACTTGCTTTGTCTTCGAGACACATAAACCGTCTATCAGTACTGGTTGCAACCGGGACAGAGTGTTCATACGTTTCCTGTCAATGAGATTACGAATATATTGTAGTTCTATCGAAGAGTCTGTCCGCGGGACTACGCAGTCGATACGCATTCCCAGTAGGTTCACAAGAGGGCGATAGCGGCCATCGTGAGTTTCAGTAACTATTTTGCGCGGGGCTACTCTTGATTTGCCTAGAGTAACGCAACAGTTAACTGAACCGCCAGACGATGTCAGCCTACTATAACAAACTGCTTTGATTGCTACCTCAAATACTTCAGAAGACAAGTGCAATCCTATTTCTGTGGCAGTAGATGCATCTGAAGAAACGCGAGGTACCCTAACTGACTTTGTAAATTGGATATTTGTCAGTCAGTTCGGTCTCTTCCATTAAACTATTTCAGCCAAGAACCTGGCAACATAGGTACGACAGCAGCTTATAGGCCGAAAGTAACTTTGGAACAACTCTCCCCAAAATATCATATGGAGAGACAACCCATTGCACTATGTTCCTATTGATATAAGGTGCATCTGGAAGGTATAATTGAATCTGGAAACAAACATTTATTGCTTTCCATGCCTCATTCAAGGCTTCTGGATAGCCAAAACCCTCCAAGTCTGAGTTAACCGTTTTGTAAAGTCTACTCTTCAAGGGTATATGTTCAACCATCTCAGTTCTTCTAGATGTCCGCCTTGTACTACGAAGCCCACCCTCTTGTAGCAGGGCTCGAAGTTCGTCTGCAAAAGAGAGTTTCGTCAACCGTTTCGACCGATAAAATGCAGTCATCCGCATAGTTTATCTTTACAGCTGATGCTGTTAAGACCATAAAGTCCCGTCTACGGAAAAAAGCAGTCCGCTGAAACGCTAGGTTCGCACAGAACTGTGAGAAGGTGACACCACGAGAGTGGACGTTCGCATACCTCAGGCGACCTAAAAGGTGAGCTCCAATGCAAGAAACTTATGGCCCACTGGTCATTTTTAGAGACCCGGACCCGCAAGAATAATTTCCTCAGTATCTGCCATGAAAATTTTCACGTGCTTATGAAAGCAGAGGAGCACTCTAATAAAATTATTGAACAAATCAGGCATTTGCAGCAGCGCCTGGTTAACAGACACTTCTTGATATGCGGCAGCGCCCTCAAACACCATTCGCATCTTATCCAGCCGACACAATTAACGCTTTGGGAAGAGGCTTATCTTATATATTCTCTGCTGATGTGGCTGGATATAACAGCTGTAGTCTTCATCTTCAATGTGGTAGCTCCAAATGGCCTTCTTTTAAGTGAGTGCAGACGTCGCTCACACATCACACGATTTCACGTAGTTGATTCATCCCTGTCGACTATGGTGAGCCTACTTTGTAGTGACCAACCAAAGATGATAGACTGGCTTCTGCTTTGACTACAGCTTTGTTGTCCTCGATTGACAGAGCTCTTTCTTCCGAGGTTCCATGCTCAACGAAGTTCAACTCAAACAATGTTTGAATTCTATGTTCCACAGATGTCAGGCGAATATCCACGTGGCTTATACACTTGGGCATTCCAGCTAAAATACGAACTGCACCCTTGAGTTCCACTCAATGACTGTTCTAACAGCGTATGATTCCATTGTAGGTAATATTGTTTTTTCCATTACCCGATGAGCCTCGCGAATATCGTACCCAATAAGAACCTTTACTTCCTTGTTTAAGATGTCGGAAAAATCGTTTCCTGCTGGATGGACTCACCGTTGCAACTCCATCGGGATGGCCTGTCCATCGGCGTAACCGGTTATTCATCAACAGTGTAAGCTGACTCTACAGGAATAAGGTTGACCCTGTCCAGAGATTAGAGTTCACGTGCCACTCTGTGACATAGCTCCATACGAGTACCATGTGGAGTACGAACCGAAAGTCGACAAGGATTACTCGGCAAATCAAGTTAGCGAGTCACTAAGTCGCTTGCTAAGGTGGTACCCAAACCATCGTCTGCAAATGCGTATGCCTCAGTGCAGCACAGTTAGCTTACTAACAGAACAGGTACAAAGTCTAAAAGAACACCATTTGGATAATAAGTCACATCACATTACACAGCCTCTTCATTTGTTTCCGGCACACCTGGTGACCAGTCATCATGTATCAGAGTGTGGTGACGCCCAGCACAACCAGGTCTCAGACATTTAACGTAGACTCTGCATGATTTGGCCGTGATTGAACTTCAGAAGAATAAAACACCGTCTGTTGAGTCTAACTGCATTTGGACGTTGTTCTGGCGACTGAGCAGCGAACTGCATACGGTCTGTAAGGTTGTGGTTACCTCCGCAGAGAGCACAACGGACGGGAAGGTGTTGTATACGCGTCAAGGCCGACTGTGTGCCCCACACTCGTGCCAAGGCTCCAAGAGTGTTCTGATTGGTCGCGGCTTCAACGACCAACGGATCACTCATCCATGTACTTTAAAATGACCCGATTGCATGTAAATGCGACAATACACGAAGCGCTTTTACTGAATGACTTGTTCTCACTAGGGTTGTTATTGTCCGTAAGGCATGTAGCGGATGGGGCTCGGATACAGATACAACAGACGGTTACTCGAACCAATGGCCGTCACGGTGGCATGGCATCTGAACCTAGTGATGTCAGTTACATCTGAAGGTGTTAAAAGTAACGAACTTCGGATCAGAAAACCTAGCTAGCTAACTATATTCATTACCGGTCACAACCATTCTTTTCTCGGTGAAGATTGGTAACTCGTAAGTAGTGTGAGAGATTCAATCAGTTATATGATACCCTATTGCGAAAAGTCTGAGGTTGGACCAAAACAGGATCTGGATCCTTTTGGAATTTTGTCGACTTTGTGTTATCCACCCAATGGATGCAAACGATTGAGTGCTTCGAAAGACGCGAATTTATTGGTGTCTTGAAATCTCGTAATACAAGAGTTACTGAATCTCTCATGACGATTTACGTCAAATCACTCAGTGAGATGTAGTCGACAATTCCAATAATGCTTAATCACACAGTAAGGTTAACGCAGCTATCTTCCAAGTCCAAAATACTTCAGAAAAGCGATCGAAGGAATGAAAATTTATACGGTACTGTTTGACAAAAAATGACACCGAAGGTTAGCTCTCACTTTGAGTATAAATTAACTGAGTATGCACATTATCCTGCAGAAAATGCGTCCAAAATGGTACATCCAAACACAAATCTGCAAACAGCCATCAGTCAATGGGAAGTGAGCTCATTAAAACAATCGGTTGCACATGAAGCAGGTGATAGCTTGTCAAGCAATGTGAAGGAAGAAAATTTCATTGGTTAACCAGTAATCATCATTAAAAGAGAAGAAGAAAAACATTTTGTTTACAATCACGATATGAAATTCATGTTTGTGTACGGCACATGGCAAGGAGAAATTTGAGATCAGCTTTCTACAAACAAACCAAATATACCTCGATGACTTCATCCTTCCGCATCGTGCCAAACATAAGACGTCAAATGTATCGGATGAGTTTCAACAAATTCAACATACATCGTGCACGCGTTCGAAAGGCACTTTTGAAACAACAGTGGCTGGGCTAAAATCCATTTATTAAAATATTGAAACAGCATTTAATAGCGTATGAAATTATTCATACTAAAATGATGGTATTAAATTTGAGTTTGGCCGGAATCCACCTACATTGTTGGCTTACAGTAGGAATATATCACAGATGGACTTTAAAATGAAGTAACCAACGTGTAGGAAGGTAAAATACGTAAAGGGAAACCGATCGTCCCTTTTTCCGTGTTCATTTTCTTTACTTTTTCTTGGCAAAGGAGTTGAAGATAGTGCAATACCATCTTGGCAACTTAGCTCTTTGAAGTACGACATCTCAATTTTTTAAAGGCCAAAGTCAAAATAATGTTTTACCCAAAAATGTGGCAGTTAATTCAAGTGAAACAAGTTGGTACGGAACTATCTCCATGGACTGAGTCCGCAGTACTTATACGTGTTCAATTCGTGTGAATTTCGAGCGCGTAAGAAGAAACCAACTATATTACCATAAATTTTAGCGCCATAGGTCGGAGTAAGCCTACTGAATCTGCTAACATCCGGATGAAACAGATATATCCTGATGTCTTGAACAGCTGCGCCATCGATTTAGCAGGACCACTAACAATGCTTCTGAAGTGCACCTTGCGAGGTGTTTATTTGTTGGAAGCGTTAAAACAGTTCACAATCACACCTCTATCCAAGGATGCAAACAAAGGTGGCCCAACAAAATATCGACCAATAGCGATGCATTCAAACGTCGTCAAAGTAATGGAGGGCTTACCGGGTGTCTCTCTCTTTCTGAGCCAAAGTAGCAGAACTCGAACTCGTTAATAACGAGTAGCATGACTTCCGTAGGAGATACTCATGCATCCCATATTGGTCGTGACTTCTAAACAAAGGATACCGAATAACCACAAATGTGATTTATCTTAAATTTTTCTAGGCCTTTGGAATGGCCAATCACTCCGTCATGTTACGCGAACTATATGATTATGGTCTCCGTAAACGTCCACATATAAATAAAAGTAGGTTCAACAATAAGTTGATTGACTCCCTGTCAACGGTAACGCCTCATATTGGCTCATCATAGAGTAGCTGTTGTTTATTTTCTGTTCTTGAATGACCCAACATAGTCAAATCATCGTTCTTGTTCTGCAATGGTAAAACAAAACTCTGTTCAGTTCTAGGGTACCCGGACGACACGATAACCTCACGGAAATACTGGAACCGTCTAAACCAGTGATCTATAAAGAATCATTTGTCGTTCAATTCCAACAACTGCAGTTATGCATGTTTGCCAACAAATTTTTGTCATGAGAACGACAGAGTAGCGAACAAAACTTGTTTTCTGTGTTTGATCATCAGGCTAAGTAGAACACAATAAATATGAAAACAGTGACTATTGTGAAACAAATAAATGGTCAATATAGGTTAAGGACGACATGTTTGTTATCAGTTACGTGATCACTGTTCCAAATCATGGGCTTGGTTGATTGTGGGCCAGGGGAGATTAAGTGTCCGCACGAACTTCTTCTGAGCACAGAGGTCAGGGTTGCCCGATCGGATGCTGATGGCTTCGGCAATGGTCAACGTTCGAAATCTCACCACTTTTGATCGATTCCTTGGCACTCGGTAGACAATCCGAAAAGCACCATTTTTACTCACAGAATGATTGGAGTCGGTCAAGTGAGCAACAATCGTGCTTAAAACCGTTTTAATCACACCACGAAGGATGGTGTTCACGCACTCTGTCTGACAACCGCCCTGTGGTACGACCAATATATGATGCTCGACACGAGCAAACGAATGAGTACACACGATAATTGGTTGTAAAACATGGAAGTTTGTCTTTGAGTTGTGACATGATAACGGGTGTTGAACGGAAACTGATACACAATTGAGCGGCAAGGTAGGTTGTTTCGACTGACTTTCTTAGCTTTCTAGCGATAACTTCGGCCATGAGATCTCCCTTGAAAGGAAGACCAATAAACGCAAGTGTCAGGTAGAGTCGATCAACAACGGTGTATTGCAACACGAAAAACTCACCTAAGAGAGAAACGGTAGGTTACAACAAGCAGGAGCTATTGCAGAACCAGACGATAGATCGTGAAATATCAACAGTGAGCAGACTGGGAGTAATTCTCTAATTAAAACGGATACATGACCCAAACAAACCACGTGTAGACAATTGCAAACCTACGCGTGTACTGGTGTGTAATGGTTGGTGAAGCAGGCAAATATGCTCGCTACATAAACGAGCAAGTGGTGCTTGTGTGAACACAACTACAAAGCCCTAGTACGCGTTTCCCAAACAATCTCCAAGATGTATTCAGCGTTAACCCTCACTAAGTTATTTAGCTTAACAGCTTTTACCGCTTCCATGGCATAAACTGTTACTCCATCAGCAGTGCAGTAGTTGATAATGATGCCTTGCTTCCGTACGATAGCAATAATGAGTCATAGTTCACAGACACCTCAGTCAAACGACGGCAACCTTCATGTCAATAAACCTGATTAGCGGCCATCTCACGGTGAGGTCCCCAGCCACAGACCAGGTGAATCACGAAGCCTCTATTTAGAGGAATGAACACAATCTACTTCGCACGCATTCCTTTCTGGTTGTTAAGTTTCTGGCTGGAAATCGAGTGTCCTAAGTTGGTGGGACAAACAGTGGACTAACAACCCTAGTTTGCGGCGTATCATTCAAATGTACACGTTTTAGAAGTTTGGACATTTGAGCTTACTGATACCAATCTCTACATTCCCGGAAGAATATGCACATGGTAAACCAATCGGTGCATGTGAATTAACTTTCAGTTGCCTCAATTCCATGACATTCTTGTGAACATTTGATGATAAGGAGCCTTCATCTTCCAATCTTCCCTTAGAAGCAAGCCGGTAATTTAGACGTAATATTTTCTGAATGGTGTCTTTTCACGATTCGTCCTTTTTACTGCTTACTTTATGCTCAAATCTTTGAGATCGAATCTGCTCGATGTGCGATCATTAACCACACACCAGCATTCCATTCACCGTGTCCAAACAGGAAACCATCTTGATGTGAAATATGAGTGCTTTTAATCGATCAGTTTGCATAAGGCATTTGGCAAAGTGACAGAAGACCACCTGCCGGAACACATACAGCATTTCGGCTGCCGCTGACATCGGCTAGCATGCCTTATCAGTTTCATGCTGATACTATAACCACTTAACCAATGAATGCGATTATATTTCCAATGTTCCAATTACCGCTATTGCTTGCCAGAGCTTACAGACACTCGGCAACACTTGTAACTGCTCTGAATCGTGTGACGGGTAAATTTATAATTGTCTGCGCTCGAACGCCTCACAGTATGCAAGTGGGAGCAAAAACAAAGTGATAATTAAGAAAATAGTGTTTATTCGATTTCACGAATCACTGTTCAAAAGTAATAGGAGGTTTCTCAGAACATTTTCACAACGACTAAATATCGTAGATTACTGGAGGATCGAGCATAATCTTATAGAGAACTTTTTCGACTTAATGTGCGACCTCAGTTGGTCGCAGTTGTACCCTGCGTAGACCAGATAACAGAATGATTGCAACCCTATTCAAAGGACAAAAAAGATGATTTTAACCAGCACTAAACGATTTAAAAGCCGTTATGCGTACTGTCCACAAAAATATCTGTGTAACATTCAGGAAAATGGTGAACGGCAACAGACACCCGGCAGTGGTTATCAACCCCATATTTTACTTGAATTGTGAAGAAGACCCACAGACGTTGGCTAATTGGCAACTTTTGTTCGCGTAAGAAGGCAGACACTTGTCTTTGATTCCTCGAAAAATTCCACTTACTGTACTATGCATGCATTAGATTGGCACTACCCATTTTTTACCATACAACTCTATGACTGACTACACCAACCCGCATGAATCCTCAGCTAGTGTCAGAACATCCGATTAGTAGAAAATCAATTGAGTTTCCAAGCACCAGTTGACCGCTGATTGTGTTTCACATTTTCGACCGGAAATACGATATCTCCCATCCCCGTAATCTTGACCATCAGAAGTAACAATATGCGTGCGGCGCTGTCATCTACTCTGCTGATAAAGGCATATCGCTTTCTACATACTGTTCTTTCCAAATTGAATGTGTTGATGGCCCAGGTCGAGCGTAGAATTGTGATTTGCTAAGTGTAATGCGAGCAACCATATGAAACTTTTAGGACTTCTTTTACTCACTCCCGGTGTGTATACGCATACGGACACCATAATCACTGGGAGACTACCAGTTACTTTCTCGTGATCTTTATGTCAGTTGATGTCTAGTGACATTATCAGTACAAACGGATGGGAGAAATAAGGCGATCGGATGGCTGTCTGTTGCACCTGACTAGATAAGCCTTTCGAATTGGTCTGTGGTTTGTGGATCAGTCCATCTAGGTAACACATCCAAACATCGCACGAGGTGACGTCTGGAAGATGAACGTTTCAGTCTCTTGCGTTGGAAGCCCATGGAATTCGTGGACGTCTATATGCACGAACCAATGCATTAAAGTCTACAAATTTACAAGTAGCGGATGTGGGCCCAAGACATTCCCTGAAGAATAACGTGATAACAACAAAATCTGGGTAAAAATCTAACAGGAGGCACAGTAAACTGATCTGAGACAACCCACGAGTAATAACGCTGGGTCTGCAACAGTGTGGCACAAGGCCCATATTACTAGTAAATGGTGTGTCAGGTTTATGATTTTAAGTGATGCACAACTATGAAAAGTCTGGGCTTCGGCTGGATTCGAACCATCGACAGACGCAGAATGCCTCATCGTGACAGTGGCGTTGGTGGATTTCAGCATAAACCGTTTGAGAAATCCTGCCGGGAGAATCGACTTCCTGGATCAGTTGACGGGTTCCATATGAGATAGTGGGATGGGTGGGTAACAGGGTCCAAATGTGAAACTTCCGAACTCCTGGTGTGGCTTCGTAGCTCATCTAGCAGATCGCTTGCCGCCTTAGGGTATGCTACGTCTGTCACTGGTTTGAATCCAGCTGAAGCCCTGACCTTCCATCGTTGAGCCTAATCTAAAAGCATAAGACCTATGACGAAAATAGTTCTGGGTGAAACAGAGGGTGGTCTAATTAGACAAATCTAAATGAGGAGAATGTTTGTGATGGTTCAGCACCCCACTGACGCCACACTGAAGAGATTGTGTTAGGATCACCGGAACGTCCGATTAAGCAGACTGATGTATCAAGCAGTGGAGTTTCTCGTTATCACAAGTGACCGGATATGGTTCTTGTGCTATCAGGACAGCTGGCTGTGCAGCAGCTTGTACGTCTCAACAGACTCAAAGAAGCATTTAAGTATCCAACGTAATGTGTACCATTCCATAGTACAGTTAACGAGCCCAAATATATCTGCATAGGAAGCTCGGTTGATGACTACAGATCCAGCGTTCCTGAGCGGTGACAGATGCCCAGTTTCAATGACAAATTTATCGTGAGTTAATTTTGCTTAGTTCTTAGATATTCCCAATATAAAGATCATTTTTTAAATTAAAAGCCCACCGAGTGGTTTCAAGCTGGCCAGCGTAGTTACTTAGAAATCAAGTTTTGTCACGTGTACTGCCGGATGCACCCAGAAAAAATGACGTTAACAGCAGCAAGCCAGTGCTACCTGGGTTGAGTGTATTAATGATAGCTAAGTGCCGGAAGCTAGGTTGTAATGCAGGGAGTCGTCATACTCATTCTTCTTTTGATGTAATTTGAATCTTCTTTCCTAAAATACAACCGGAGTAAGAACCTGATTAGTAAGACTACTGGTAGAAAATATGGGCTTTCCGTTATGGAAATAGTAGTCACGTGAACAGCCTCAGCATTCCAAACTTCTCACAAAGTAAATGTGGTCGTTTGAGGGCATGCTGACCTTTGAAGTTAAAAGTGGGACTCAACAATTCAACACAGCTGTAATCCAACGTAAAGTTGGTTTTATTTGGCAATCAGCTCTTTTTGGACTGAACCACGGATGAGGTGAGTACGTTCTTTTGTTCGTTCCCCAAGCCTCACAGGCAATTCCACCAAGACCTGTCTTTTAATGAGTAAGCCGCCTAATGATGTTCTTCAACATACCCATCTTCTTCCAGTCTTAATCAGTTAGTAAAAGCTGATTGGATAAAAAACGTGAGCAACGCACTCGGCATAACCTCGTTCTGAAACGAAGAGTGCCTTGTCCTTATTTACTAATATCGAGCGTGACCACCCTTGGTGATGACCACTGCGCACACTCTTCTCCGAATTATCTGCATAATCGTAAACAGGAATACGTTGCTGTTTTCCGTTGATGCGCAACTTCCTTAGAACCATAAGGAAGAAGAAGGAAAAAGACTGGAAGAGACGTAATTACCCAAACTAACCAAGTTTATACCTGGACACTCAACGACAAGGCACCCACTCCTTATCAATAAGCAACTGAGTGACAAGTGTAAGGCGTTATCAGCTGGACAGCTTACTTAAGACTTTCACTTTCACTTGCTTCAGAGACAAGTCGGTCAAACAACAACTGTCACGCCACTGAACCCAATTAACCTCCATTTCTCCTAAAGTCCCCAAACATTGACTCTGCGAGTCGCAAGGTCCCCAACCCCGAAAAACCAGTCCTACCAACAGTGAACAGCCCCAGTTAGCCGCAACGTCAGCGAACAGTGCGCTGGGTGGTAGCTGACATCCTGTGTACATAACCTAGTCGCATAATTCATGTCTGGATAGACGCAAGGACAGAACAAAAACTTGCTCGGCAATCAACCAAATAACTGGTTCCCACCCTCTCCATTGTTTGCCTTTTGTTGCTGCTCGATATCAGCGAGTGGACGCAGATATTGGTAGATCAGCATCTGAATAGCGTCCGCGTCCTCTGCTCTTAACGAGGAAGTTTCACA
Organism: Paragonimus westermani; assembly: GCA_008508345.1. Taxonomy (NCBI): domain Eukaryota; kingdom Metazoa; phylum Platyhelminthes; class Trematoda; order Plagiorchiida; family Troglotrematidae; genus Paragonimus; species Paragonimus westermani. Next base: position 70,629 of record QNGE01001205.1, read on the forward strand.
AACCTATAGCAATATAATTCTCACCGTCGCCATACAGACGCAACATTAAGCTTCAAGGAGATGCCTCTTTGTCTCCAAAGGTGTAGTGAATCAGAAAATACCGCCCCAATCTCGGGGAAGCGCGCTTCGCTCTCATCCCTATCTCCGCTGGTGCAACTACTCAAGTACACAGAACGGTCAGTAACCCCGACAGCTTTACTGAATTCTTGCACAAGAACTTAGAGGCTGATAGGCGTTTTCTGGGATGTAAATCAGAGTGGGAACTTGCGTCTAACGTTGTCTAGGCTGTTTGAAAATTGTCAGGCCGCAACAACTTGTCAGCATCAGTCCGTCTCCCATCAGGTAGGAGGTCCAAACCGACATCTCGTGAGTGCAACAGGATGTTCTCTGTTATTCTGTCCATGGCAGAATTAAGCAAAAACGAAGGTGTGCAGGCTTGACGTACGGCACCCTTGATATATAAACCGTATGACAGTTCACCACCAACCCTAACCGGAGTTGAAATATGAGAACAAAGTGTTCACCTTATGTTCAAGTGCTTGTTCCGTGCATCCCTGACTTTAAGCGATTCTAAAATTGTAGATTAGCCCACTGAATCGAACGCACTTATGTGGTTGAGAAAAACCACAACTCTTCTTTGACTACGCACAAAGTAATCAGAAAACACGAATCATAATGTGAATTCCTTTTGCACACTCTGGTTAATCATAGACCTGTGACTAGCATGAAAACAAAAGATTTAAATGAAACTTCTGACTATGCTATTCAAATGACTCAAAGAAACTCAGTGTTTCAAACCATTTTTGAATGATGTAGGCTAGAATCACATTTCGCTTCTATTTTGTCCACTTCGAAAACTGAAAGCCACCCTCCTCTGGTGTGCATAACAATGTAACTAAGCGGTTCTAAGAACCATTTTGTCAAAATATTTCCAAAAAGATCATACGGGAGTAAAATCAGTCGATTGAACAGGTGAAGATAAGTAATCAAAAAGGTATGACCATTGAAACCTCTATTTCAGAACACCCATGCATAAACCCAACATCTTCATACAGTATCTCATCACTCAAACAGAAAAATAATTGGAGTAACTTTGACGGTAGCCTTTATTACGGTAATTCCTCTAAATTTTCAAGTTGAACATCATCCACAGTTGATCGCGGCCTTTGCATTCCGATAGACTTCCCAGCCAGCCTCTTCCAAAAAGAAGCACTAGACTCGAGTTTCGCTCTNTTTTTTTCAACTTGAAGAGGCTGGCTGAAAGGTCTATCTGAATGCGAAAGTTGCGATCAAATGTGGATGATGTTCAATGTGAAAATAAACCAAATCCCCGACTATTCATCAGTGATTCCTCTAAACTCTTTTCAGTGTTTATTCAACACTGACAGACCGACTTACTTCTTCCAGCCGAGTCGATAGCGCTTCATAAGTGAATCACATTACTTTAATCTTATATCCTGAGAATGTTCATCACATTGCTTAGTAGTTCACTTTTGAATCTCTACAAGCATCGCGATCTATCAATCCATGGTACTGAATTCGTGAATCATCATTCACAGTCCAACCGATGAGCAGTTGCTTTGTTTTTGCTGTTCGACGTGCCCAGAATGCAAGAGCTGTGTTGAACCAGGTGAATTACTGAAGGTCATACATGTAACAGCGAAGAAAATGATGGCAATCGTCAGATGGCAGACAACAGTGGCAACAACAATATGATTTGTTCATTCTAGAGAGCCAGTTGCTGGTTTTGCATCAGCTCTCACAAGGTTAGCAGGCACCTGCAATAACGAGGCATTTCATAGCTTTGGGAGCTAAGCACTAGAAAGTTTCGACCCTCTTTTGTTTATAAAGCTTTTGGTCATTTTACATACTCCACGGAGGTCTTCAACTAGATCATATTACATAACAGCAGTCAAAAGAGAATTTAGGCACACATTCACGTTAGTTTTGTTTCGCATACTTACTAGTTGCCCGGGCGTTTTTACTTTATACTGAAAATGTCACGTGAGTAAAAATCTGAACAAAACGTTTATTGGGTCAATCAGTACAAAACATTGCCTGAACACCCAGGGAATAGTCGATATGAAATTCCTGCGGTTTTCATTAATCTTACCGCGAAACTTCCGAACCTTTCCACTCAGGTAGAATGATGTTTCGTCAGTAAAACAAGGGTTCCAAGCGTTGCAGTGTTCGGTGAATCTTGAAAACAATTTAGATGACGATACATTTCGCGGTTCAGTGTATCCTGATGCCACACTGCCCTAACGACGGACGTACCACCAACTGCCGTTTCTTGTCCATGAAGGTGCTGATGTACCCACCAGATTCCGGAGACCAAAACCAAACTGTAACTCCGGTAGTGGGTGACAGAAGAATAAGTTTTGGAACTTGATATTGAAGAGCACTGTCATCTTGGTAGTTCTTCTAGTCAACCGAGACGGTGTCTCGTTTTCAAATGACCCCGTCTCAATTTCTATTGGTTCCAAACGATTATGACTCTCAGCCGATTGGAAATGAGGCTGTCTGTTACCTTAACCCACGAGCTAGGCGTAGATCAGGTACATATCCGAGGGACTGCTGTGTTGACCCGCATTCCATTTCGTTCAACTTAAATAAGGTATCACTGGTTCAGTTAGAAAACAGGTCGGAAAATCGGAAGGGGTTGTCATACCAACCAAGATGACTGCGGCAATCTGATCACTTAAGCAATTCAACAAGTCGGTAAGCCCATTAAGACTGAGGAAAATCACTAATCTCGACGCATGCGACCAGAAAGTTGTGTGTGCTTAGATGAATGGAAGTGAAGCGAGCAAACTGACTGACCGATGAAACCAAACCTTCGTCAATTTGGAACAGGTGACATCATGGGCGAAATTCCGCGTGAACTGTCGGATTCCAGAAGTATGAGTTCACGTGTTCAAGGATTAGTACTCACCAAGTTATATCCGCCCACATCGTCGATCATACGGTCTTGAAAGCTTCTGCAGCACACTGTATTGTTAGTGATACTACCCTCTGCAAGCAAACGGCAGGGAATTTCGGTGAATATAATTTAAACGTCATTTACAATTACCTAGGAGTTTCGTACTCATAAAATCTTCACTGAACTTTTTCTAGGAGCAATACTACACCCGAGTTTCTCCCTTATTAAAACTGGTCAATAGTACGCATCCTTGCACGGCTGAAATTTGAACCCCTTTCAGACTTTCATGAGGCAACCGTGTTCAACAATGTGCCATTAATTTCAAAACCTTAGAAAGTGTACGTACTACGGATCAGCTCTAATAAGTATGGTGCTTCTTCTCGAAAGTTGCTGACTGAGAGGTCAATGAAAATGTGACCAATCATAAATGTACACTTCATATTATGCAACCTATTATACACCAGTAAGACCTGGTGTTATTAGAACAAGAGATTGATAAGCGATCATCTTTAGTGTTATCAGGTTTTCAACACAGAGTTACTCATTGTAATATAAACTGATAAAAACGGGCAAATTGCACCTACCCCACAGTTATAAACCATCCACATTTTGGCGACGCAGTGTACACTGAAAAAGACATATGACCTCTATCAATTGTTTACGCGGTTAACCAAACTATCAAGTTTCGCTACTCCGTGGCAGTCATATTTCTCATAATGGTTGTTTACAGGATAATGCGCACCATATTTCATGGTACATCAATTAGACAAAATTTTACAACCCATCACGAGTGTCCTGGTTACTCGAAAGCTGCTGGCCTGTTGGCTATCAACCAGGTTAGCCTTCTGTGACTCAACTTCCTGGAGAGACTAAAGTGATTTGTTCACCGCTGTGAAGAATCATTTAAGCAATCACCTTGATTAGCACTCTATACTACAGTGCTTTCGAGTCAAGCCACAAATTCTACTGCAATTTTCTTTTTTCTATTCCTGCCGAGCCGAAGCTGTCTTCGAACTCGAGCTAATTCGTTACCTAATGTTGGTTCAACTGCCTTCAATAAAACAAACCTTTAAATGCGAAGTATTCTCTGTTCACTGAAAACCGTCATGCGGCTCACCAACAGTATGAACCGTTGTAATACGCACATATGCACATGAGGCCTTATTGGTCAACAAATGGGCCCAGAGAAGACCAGCTCCCTGTCGTTGGTTGCAACCTAACCATTGTGTTTGCTAATGGGCAGTGTCTATGCTACTGCTGTCTTATTGAGACATTATCCATTCAGCATTGTGTTTTATGCGCTGGTACATGCAGACCCCTCATCTGTAGAAAATCCTCCAAATGAAATACAACGCATATGAAGTGAGAAGGTTAACCACAGTAAAACCAATTTAATGGGAAATATGAAGCAAATTACATTACTTTGCCGTCACACACGTACTGGGACCCTACATGATAAAAAAACAATGTCAGGAAGTCTCAACAGAAACAAGTTTCAGGTGTTATCAATTGTTGCGTATAAAATTCCTGCTTTGATTTTGGAGAATTTTTCTTAATAACATGCTTTATGTACCACAAGAGACGAAATTTCAACCATTTCTCACATGTATGAAGAGGTTTAGGTGAGTGTGCTTGGTCACAGAGTAATTTGTATAACAGTGGGACTGAGTGATAAGTTAAGGAAATTGGTTGTATTCATTATCAGATGTGAAAACTGTGCACGATTTAGGTTTGAATTTAAATCAAGAATGAGAATGCTGCGTTTACGTTGAAGTCAAACCAGATAAAGAATAACAAAAAATTAATAAGACCGCAAAAGTACAAATGAATTTTTGATGAGGAACTCGTGGAAAATGTAGAGAGATACACAACTAGGTCTTGGTACCAGGAAGCGAGTTGTGTATTACAGGATTTTTGCCTAGAATTGTTTTGCACACTCTGAAATGATGTGAAACGGCGAAACCAACCAATTTTTGTTACTTGGAACGCTATTGCAACGGGACCAATGTTTTTGGGATCTGTTAAGCAAACCGCGGAAAACAACTGGTGAACAATATATTCAGTGTGGGAACGTGCAGGCCTTAATGAACGTCTAATCAAGTAGTCGGAAATGAAAAGAAAAGTTAAGTGCCGGGTACAGAAGCAAAGTCCCCGGGCTTCAATGGAAACATTAGTAATATGAAGTGGCCGTGTCATGCTTTACTCAAACTAATCCCTAGATATTTAAGAGAGAACGGCTGGGGTAAAGGCTCAGTATTTATATGAAGGAAGAGCCATGCACTAGAAAGTTTGATACAGTGATTCCTCTGCACGAGCGTAAACAGAATGCGAACACATTCTGGTGTGTTAGGAGAAAAACTGCGAGACTGTGGTCGACTTGTTACCTCGCATAAACTGTCTAGTAGGGCGAGAAAATTTGATCCAGTTGGATGTTTGTCACTCAACATCATACCGTCTGTGTATTTGATTACTTGTGTGCGTCTACTGGTATGGATACTGTTATGAATGTAATATAGGGTGAAAAGGGTAAAGGGTAACGCCACGCAGAACACCGGGGTCACTGATGAAGGGCAATGAGGACTGGCCACAAGTCTCAGGAAACTAAGTTAGATTCACAGAATAATCACATGAAAACTAAACAATTGAAGTTTGAATCCTAGATTTTTGAGAAAATTAATACAGCATCGTTCTATAAACCTTTTCGAAAACAGCGTTATTGTCTAAGAAGCATATGTGGACATATCTTAATTCTCCATCGATCAATGATAGAATGGTATGAACCAGACAACTGAGAGAATCTAAAGTTTGGCGTATGCGCTAGTAAGCAAACTGACTAGAATCCCTGACGTTCACTTGGACTCCCATTAGAACAAGAATGAGTTATTCAAAAACTTTCAGTGCTCTAAATTCACGTGAGATCAGACAACATTTGATCGTTTTCCTTCTTAGGAAGTGGTGTTGTGCATGTCGCCCTCAACAAATTGGCAGTATTTCTTACGTGAAACAATCACTGGTTATCTCAGCTAGATATCGGTTTTAAAATCCAGCACATTCATTAGAAACGCTCAGTGATAAACCGTCATGTTCGCTTGTTTTGCTGGATTCCAACTAGACAGAATCTTTGAAAACATTTGGGCTCTCAGTTGCAGCGGAAAAATCACTGAAAGGCAGAAGCCTCATTCTTTAATCCGTCAAAATTACGACTGAGCTGTTCGACGTCAACAACTAGCTTTCTGGTAAGACTGTTCAATCCACTCAATTTTCTCGCGATTTATCGGACGTGCTGAAAGGTTTTATCATCAAACATTTTGTAAGTGTAAACTAAACTCAAACGAATCAACTGACATCTGCTAGAGTTTAAAATGCACTTAATTAATGGATGACCTTTTGTTTTGTAAGCCTTTTCTTCTTCATTCGGAGTCTTTTGAGCCGCAGAGAAGAAAATCTATCTACAGAAATTAGAAATGTTCCCCGAAGGCAACAAATATCGAAGCAAAAATTCAGGTAGCTCGTCAAATGTTCACCATGGAAAGACGGCTCGTTCGGAACAAACAAGCCGAAGTCAGATGAATATATTGTTTCCCCAAGCGATTGCCGTCGTCTGTTGCTGCGATCTCCGCAACAAGTGAAGTGTTTGTGCCGTGTCACTGTGAACCATGGGTGAGTTTCACAATCCAGTGATCAGTGGTACCGACTGGAGCGCCTGTGGACTGTGAACAATTGCGCTCTACTAAGGAAGACTAACTGGAGGTGTGTATCCAGATGCGTAGGAAAGGCTCTAATGTTGTGCAGGCCGAGGGCACTCAGAAAAATGGCATCAAATAGGCTGAAACTACCGCAAAAAATACGTGTTGACGGGCAGGGAATATCCTAAAAGCTGCTGAAAGGCCGTCAGCAAACTTGTCAATCTCAATGTCAGGACAGATTGGAGTTAAGTAAAGAACCTGTGCCACGACCGAACGACAACCCCTTAGGAGTATCTGCTTACACTTAATTATTAGGCTGTTCACATAAACTCACAAATAAGTAAATAGGGCTCTCACAGACAAGTAGCGTGAGCTTTTGATATAAACAGTGACACCTCCACCATGTCCTCTACGACACAGGTCGCTCCTCAAGGCAAAAAGTGGAACCTTTGATCTGAGCGAATCCGTCCCCGATTTCTTCATACAACCAAGTTTCTTGTAACATGATCGTACCCAAAGTGGCATATGCACGAAGTTGAATCGTAATTTTGGGGGCTTACTGAATTTTTCCGCACCTGTGAATTGGCTTCCTAAACCGAAGGTTTCCCCTCTATCGAGTTCACATTGTTGTATAAATATGCAATGCAACTTACGGAAAAAACGATGAACTCGATTTGCGCTGTTGTTAAAAATCAAAATCCGTACTTATCCACGGCATGACAGAGATTTGAACTTTGGTCTACTTTCTCATTACGTAAAAGTGTAGGCCACTGTGTCACCGAATTCATATCTAAAAATGCCAAATTATTGCCTCTGAGCACTTAAGTACATTTCAATGGGAATTGTGCTAAACCTTACTTTATAAGAAATTTAATTCTGAACAATCTGCTTTTCGGCCGTACTCGAAACAGGAACAAGGATAGAATGCTCAAATGTAACAATTGCTGTACGATCTGAGCTGTGAAGCCACACTGAGAACTCAGAAACTTCATATCTGTACTCATTGTGTCATGTGAGGAACTCAAGATTTGGCTTCAATTCTTGAAAAGTTGATCTAGACATTTGTACGAATACGATTCTACTTGATTGATATTCACTTGGTTAGTTTGATGTTCGACTGTTTGTTAAAATTTCTTTCGTGAGCGTTCAAGTAATTACAGATATTAGATTGCAGCGAAGGTGACTGACTCAATGAAAGATTAAAGTTATTAGAATTTTGGTGGTAAGAACAATCACTGCCTTTTGCCAGCTGTTAACCTGTGCAACACGCTCTACAATGTGTCACAAACAAGGATATCCGTGATATTGTGATTGAGTGTGAATTTGGGCATATTTGACTACAAAGTTGTCTATTCCATTGAGACGTCTCTTCTTCGCAGTCTAATTACAAATGAGTGGCTAGTTCGGATTTTCATTTGACGTAAATTAATGCAAATTGATAATCCAGATAATCTATGTTGTTTTTGGATGTTAAATACATAGTCGGCTAGATGGAACTTAGTAAAAAGTTTGCTCACAGGTCTTTGAAATTGAGTGAAGCGTATTATTTTGATATGTTGGGACATCAGGACTCAACTAACAACCCTACCACAATCATCCAATTCTGTGAGCGTTGCTTTTGATAGGGGAGTTTGCATGTAACTGACCCGTCAGTAATAGAACTGGTAGCAAAACGAAAAACAGCACTGTTTCTGGACGCGAAAGGTAACCAGTTTGATCCTCTTTTCAGGTTATACCATCTACCAGATAAGTGCAAACAAAGACATGACCGGTTGTGGAATATCAGATTGAGGGTGTGCATCATGAAGTGTTACGAATTCTTTCGATGTCTTGTGACTAAACTCAGTGTAAGCTGAACATTGTTTTCGACCACAACAACGCGGTGGGAGAAAGCAAAACAAAACGTAATGTTTGGGTTCGGCCTGTTGGCGAAAAAGCGATACGAGTAGCCTCTGGTTACAGCTACCGGCTTCACCGTTACAAGCGCAGTGAACAGTTTTGAAATTGCTAGTTCTAACTGACATTTCCTGTCATCCGTGTCTTCAGTGGTGTTACGTAAGCGAGACCCTGGAGGTTATCAAGTGGAAGTATTGCAAAATCTACGGTCCCATAAATCCAAATGCAACGAGGTGTGGTTCTCGTTGGAAGCTGGAAACGAAGAAACTCACCTCAGCTTTTTACACTGTCTCATGAGTGATACAGACAAAAAGGATTCAATATAAGTAGAATGGCTATGTTATCTCCCATGAATAAAACTAGGATTCTCACTGATAACGTAATCACGGTGTGTATAGTTAGCACATTTCCTACATGCTGGTCGTCACTGAAGTTTCAAACAAGAATATCACTGAACACACATAGGTTAAAAGATGAACATCGGGGATCAGATCATTGCAATGTCCTAAACAGTATACAACGGACTGACATAGTTCTATCTGAGGACGCCACTTTATCCATATTCCGGTTAGATGATACAATGAGCGACCAGATTTCTGTGGCTGATCAGGCTGACTATGTTTACGCAACCAGATTGTGTAATCACAGTGCTACATTTGTATTAGGGAATCGCAACCACAAGACGCTGGCGTGTTCTGAAGTGTTGTTAGTCAAACATCGCAATGTTTTCTTGAGAGCAATTACTGATACAAGCATTCCGAGTTGCATGGAAGTAAAATTGTTCATCCTAACGTGGTGCGTACGCACGTAACATTCATTCACATCACAGTTTCCCTATTGTGCGCTAAACCTGTACAACTGATGGTATTACAAGATAAGCTAACGAAAATAAACGAATTGTTTTTGTTTCTCAAAGTATTTCTTCTGGAATAATGAAGTAAAGGATTTTCGGATTATATTGCTGCTTACAAGGGAGGGATCGATAATGCATATCGCTGAACATCAGTGACGCTTACGGTTCCACCCAAAAATGTAAACTATTATTGTTGTTTTTGTACTACCATAGAACGAAAACGTATATTTTGACCAAGATTTAACGATCACCGAAGGTCGATTTTCACATTGAATGTGGTTTCATTTATCTCAAGAAGCGGCTGTTAGTCGTTCAGTTGAAAAACCATATCGACCGTCTGGTTTGAAATTTACAACGCCACTTGTTTGCAACATCAGCCTTGCTCACACCTAACTGTCATTAGAATCGACCATTTAGATCAAGCACAATGCAAGCTGACTTAATCAAGGTTGCCCCCGTTTAACCACTGTAATTTGTTAGTGTTCTCCTCAGTAGAAGACTCCTGTTGGAGAACACCCGAGGTGAGTACAAAGTATTATTAAAATTTAAAAACTAACGGTTGAGAACTGAAAACGGTTGAAAGGAAAAAGCAGTGAATAAACGGGAAACAAATACGTCCTAAGATAAAACCACTGGCCCATATTAACAGTAAATTTCATCCCATTTTTAGCGTGAAAATCAGAACTGCACGACAGTTGTCACTGCTTTTCGTGTAACCTGAACTTCAGGATTATGCAGTAAAATTAGTTGTAAAGGTATTGTCTTGAAAACGGCTGGAGATATTTTCGAACGCAAAAATTATGGTGTCGATAGCCAACTATAGACCCAACAGACAGGACGGATGCAAAAAGAGGGTACTATTTTTTTCGTTAACAATATCTCTCACTGAAGTTATGTATATACTAGAGAGAAAGACTGTTTTATACCAGTTTGTGAAGTGTAAGCATGTCATCCGCCTGACTATTCCTCGTGAAGCCCTGACCAAGTTGCTTGCGAAAGCCTACTTACAAATTCTCCTATGAGGTTAGCAGAGACATTGTCTCTCTTCACCACCTGTAACATCCTAAAAGCAATTTCCATCTACCAGCTGCATGGCATATAGCACATCCGTACGGTTCAGTCTATTCAGCTTCTCGGAGTTCTGTTAGTTTACATAGATGGCGCAGAATAACTTTCGATGTTCTTACGTGGTTACCTCTATCAGTTGGTTTACATTAAGTTGGCGCATTGTTTGACTAAACTAACGGTCTTCTATGTTGTAGTTCAATAGGTTTTAAATCTAAAACATGTAACTCAGGTAATATAAATACACGCACAGCGCTAGTGAAGCTACTAACTTCGTACATGGATGAAGGCTCGGCTCCACCAAGTAGTTTTCAGTGCAGTGATTAGCCATTTTGAACAAATTTCGAAGATCATAGCGGATGAGAGATTCAAGACTTTCGGAGTACTGGGCTGTTGCACCTATTAACGGTTAGGGGAGGCGTGGTTCTTTCATCTGTTAGCTGGGTTTGTACTCAACTAAGAAACCGGTAAATCGTGAGTGCGCTTTCGACAGTTGCGACAACTTTGAAATTGCTGACATTTCCCTATGGATTTGAGTAACTTTCCGTCTACGTTAAACGTGTATGCTACCTGAAACTACAGCAAAGTGAGTAATGGCATTCGCTTGCATGATTCACGTAAAACTGCATAGTCCTGAACAAAAAAATTTACGCTTGATCTTCAGGGATGTTACATTTGCATTTTAGGTTATCTGAGGAACAACATACTCGGGTTTGCTGCTGTTTCATGAATGTACACTGTTTGAGTGAACACTCATACACACTGAATTGGATAGTCTGTTTTGCTACTGACATCATAATGGAAAGGTTCATGTGCTGTCTAAAAACTTGTTCCAGTTTTTCAATAACCACTATTCACTTGCCCTTCAGTGTGACTGATTCATTCATCCTATTTTGAAAGTGTCTGCACCTCCATATTTAAGGTGAACATTCACCTAATATGCCATTCTGACTACAACAGTCGACGATATGATCACTATCTCCTGTCAATTTATCAGACAGTAGCTCATTTATGTCCTGAATCCCCATCACCTTGTTTTGTGATCGTGACATCCATTCAAATTCCTGATACAAAATCATTACTTAGTAGTCCGGTCTTTATATATCCAGTCGGTGGAACGGGTTAAGACCACATGTATGGACGAGTGTGCGACGTTCATTACAAGCATACGTGGCCACAGGAATGGTGGTTACCAAAACGTCGATCACATAAGAAAATCGGTTTATTTAATTAGGGGGGATATTTAAGCAGTCAGAACATGTGTGCAAACAATCAGCAGACCGGATTTGTGCGAGCCGTATGCCACAAAAAGGCTCGCTTATCATTTCTTCCAAAAGTGAAAACTTGTGGTATCGATTAACAATTAATTCGTTGTAATTCGTTGTGGTCCAATCAACATCTCTGAGTTATCAACAAAACACACTTTATGATTCTAAAACAAATTAATTAATTTCTCTGCAACAAGCTAAACGATGTACAAAACTCAAACGAAATTACAAAAGAAGGCGAAATACATCTAGTCTGGTTGCATCCATCCAGTTTGTCAAGATATTATGTGACAGTCGAATTCATACTTGCTATCTTCCACTAGGCTATGGCTAGTAAAGCTTGTAACTTAGAATCCTTCAGATGCATATTAAGGTATTTAGTATACATTTACGTTTTCATCACTTCCAAATCCCAGATGAGATCAACAAACTAACCATGCAATCCAGTTTTGTTTAGCGAATGTTCATCTTTACTTGTAACCAAACAAGTTCATTCAGTACCTGCCTGCCTGCCTGACTCATCGTGAACAGACCCACCCTAAGAAGACATTTCAATGCCCTTACGTGAGTCTGAAAATTTTATAATGAAGGCTGGTTTAGGTTTGCACACAGACGGGAACACGTGCTGGAACCACCGTGCTAATCTTGTCTTTTAATAAAGTCTATGATAGAAAAGTCATGTGAAGTCTCGTGAGTATTTGCCTGTGCAAACTGAGGGAACAGCAACTTGTGTCTATGATTTTAATTGTATGTTGTTTTTAGTTCAGTTAATTTATTATCGATCGATAGCGCAGTGCTCGTATGTGTGTGTGTGTGTGCACGTGTGTTTAACTCAGAAGTGAAGAGTTAGAAAATTAACCATTCACTTCAGCTCTCTGTAGCTAACGCGTGGAGCAGTCGGAGAGAAGATGAGCACGCAGTCAAAAGCTTTGATCAAGTATTCCGATATGGATGATGCAGTTCAACAGATGGCAGTGGATTGTTGTGCTGCCGCATTTGAACGATTCTCTTTGGATCAGGATGTGGCCAAGTATGTCAAAAATGAATTTGATCGTCGATTTGGCGGTGTTTGGCATTGTGTGGTTGGCACCAATTTTGGCAGGTGAGTGTAACCAAGTGCCTATAATCTCTGTGATTATGTTATGATCGGTACGAAATATGATTACTGGGTGTTAATGTTAACTTCAGATGCAATATTTACTGAACAAAATAAAAAAGCAGTGATAGAACATCGGTCTTCATAACTTTTTCGTTAACTGACTCATCAAAGAAGTTGAATGTATACACATATCCTATATATATATATCGTATTTGTACTAATTGAAAGAGAAGGCACACACTGAGTACGGAACGATTTATTGTGACGTTACAAATCCACGCTAGATCCGTTATTAAGCAAATAAATATCTTATATATGTACTACTCGTGAAAAGCGAGTGAGTAGCATAATCACGAAGTAAGTATTACTCATCTGTCAACCCAACACCAAACTACAGTATCGCACACTCATTAGAACCTGTCAGTCACGTACATCTTCTCCCTGAGTTTGGGATAAACCTCAATCTACCTCTTCGTAACATCCATGGTACTGGTTTCACATAACGAATGAGTGAATCCACACATCTTTTTCGGTTCAATCTTCATTTCCTCTTCGCACAATTAAGAAACCACGGTCTTAATCTAAAGGGAACTCTGGGGATTCTGTAGTAAAAGCAAGTAACAGAAATTCCGTTGAATGCGGTCGGAGAATATTCAGTCTTGGCAAGCAGCATGTTGTTAACTTTCACCTATCTTAGTTGTTTGTATGCGTGTTAATGTGTACGGTTGTGTGTGTGCGTGTGACAATAACAAATTTTCCGGAGTTACACGAACTTGGCATGCATCTTTCTAGACTAACTGATCGAAACTAACACATTCATATCAACACATCATCTCACTCAGTCTAGAAGAGTGAGCTGAGTTCGAGTTTTGCTGTTGTTAGGATTTGTCCATAGAACGTTAACCCGTCCACACTGTTCTCGGTTAGGACAATGTTTAGTTCGAAACCTCCCGTTAATCAGCTTTGAGGAGTCCGGTCGTATCTATTCCACATATAATTTCCCAATATGTTGCACAGTGGTGTACACGAATATGAGTTAAAGGGTCGAAAATATAATCAACTATTTAAAAAAACCGACGATAGATTCGGATGACTTCGGAGAAGTAATTTTTACACACCAGGTAGGAGGCAACACTGAGTGTTAAAAGGTTGGTAAACGACGGTACTAAAATGCCTCCCCGTTAAACTGACCTCAGTCAGCAATCCAGCGGAAAATAGGAAGAGAACAGCGGTGAACAGAAACGTCAATTTGATGTCCTGGTAACCAGTAAAACCAGCAGAAGGACGCATACCCTTTCGAGAAGAGCTGTAGGCAATGTTGACAAACGAAAACTAAAGTGTAACAGATAAAGGCTAATTGCAAACACTACACACAATCACTTGAATGGGGTTCCAACAGGATAAATTCATCGTTAAATGCAGATAAGGGGCTTTTTCCACCAAATTTTTTGTGAATATCGAGGACAGAGGTAAGATGATAGAACTAGAGAAGGAACGAAGATGTTATTCGTGGAACACCATTAGCAGGTGGCTAGAAATACGCTGAGCACCATCAAGATACAAATTGTTAGCTGCCAATTCCAGAACACGTCATGCGGAGTCTTTAGTGGTATGTGCGTATCGGAGTCCATCTTCAAGAGAACGTGAGAATGAAAGATTGTTTTTACTATCGGCACAAACGACCACAGGAATAGGGAAATTGTGTATGGTCTTACTTTTTAGTAAATTGAATGGGAAGATGCAAACATACCAAAATGTTCACTCGGGGATAAATTATGTGAGTTTACTTGTTTTCAGCTTCAACACGACATACTGATAAACTTACAGAAAGGGGAGTGAGTCAAACCATACCCTATTTGAATGTGGTTATCATGAGGAATGACGTATAACAGATAGGATTAAGTGCACCTTTATGAAGCATTGACGTTGGCTCTGCCTAACTAATATTTGAAAAATCTGAAAAATGAAAACATCGCTAATTTTTCCGGAGCATGCGAACTAGTGAGTAGGCGGAATCTATCCAGGAAAGCTGTTCCGTTAGATTGGAACAATGATCTGAGATGCTATGATATAGGCAGGAATTGACTGTGAATCAACCAAGGTTAAATAATGCTGGTGGACGGAACGACATTGTTTTTGTGTTCATAAGTTCCTGGATAACACTTTATGGACGAAAGCGCGTCAAAATCAGGACTACAGCAAATCCGGGGTGTCCGAACTACTTTGATATTACTGGTGTGACAAATAAAAACAAGTAAATTCTTTGTGACTCAGAGAACGCGGGCTGATTGAGACCTGTCTATGTCTTATCCACTAGCACGTAAAATAACGCTCGTAATTCGAAATAAACAGCATCCAGAGCTCTCGCAGCCCTCCATTTTTACAGTGTCGAAACGCGTACTCGGTTAAACCTAGTTTGTTACTCACTGTTAGTCCAAACAATTCGATTACGACCACACTCAAAGAGTAGGCTGGAAGGAGTTCCATCATGGTGAATTAGTCAAGCTCATAAATCAAAGATTGAGGAAAGTTAATGATGTGGTAAACATGAAACAGTCACAGGCCTTCAGTTATTTCCGCCGTCTAAGGAATCCAGACAAAAGGTTAGCAAAAAGACAGATTTCAGGCTGAATTTTAAGAGGAGACTGGCAGAAGAATGCTGACTCGAATAATAAAGCACTTTGCGACTATGTAGCATCGAAGTCGTCATTACCAGTGGCAGTTAGATGGATGGGAAGAAAAAACTACAGTATTTCAAACAGTAAGAAGGAAGAAGCTCCTTTAATTTGTCGAGATTGTGCTTAACCTGGACAGCAAGAAGAGTATCCGGTAACGTGACTGTAGTGTCGGTCAGCACCGAATAGATAAGCGGGGTTGTAGAGTTGAAGCAAAAAGCGTTGAATAAGCTAACCACAACTAGTTCAGCAATACCATGTGGTTTCAAACCGGTTATTCTTAGGCCACCAGTAAACGTTCTTACAATTTCCCTGTAAGATTGTTTGGCCAATCTTTCGAAGAATCCAAAATCCGGTGTAGCTGAAAGGTGGGTGACTCCATTTACACTAGTGACAAGAAGGAGTGAGTTGAGAACTCTGAACCAGTAAATCTCACTTCGCTACTACACAAGGTGTTAAAGGAAGCTGTTAGAGATCGGATTAGACATTGCATTAAGATCCATGGATTTCTAACCCATTGAAAGGACCACTTTATGATGAGGAATGTTTTCCAGACAAACCTTCTACTTTTTCTAGATGAAATCAATAAAAATCCTGATTTCCGTGGAAAGATTGAAGTGTGTTAGGTGAATGTTGGGTAAGATTCGATTCTCTGTGCACACATTTATGAAAGTGAAGTTCGAAGGTTCCAACATCAATTTCTGTGGAGATAAAGGGAGCTAATTCAATGTTAGACTAATTGGTTGATGGGGTTTCAAGGACAGCCGTATTGGAGCCATCGTTTTTCTTATTAACTTCAACGGTCTGGCCTGAAGGTTGAACATAACTGTTACATGGTTGCCGACAATGTCATTACAATTGAATGTCCAATAGACACTTCTTTGCAACAGAACTACAATAGATTTTACCAATGCGTTGTGAACTGGAAGCTGAGTAAATCTAACAACACGTAAAGAGCATTTGGCGGATGGGCACACGGCAGACCCATGACTGTTGATGCAAACAAAACAGGTAGTGTGTTTAACAGAGTTAACTAAAGTTAGAGACAGGAGAACACATTAACTGACAGCAAAACCACCACACAGCGTCAGGCAAGAAAACGCAAAATGAATAAGGTCCTGTTTATGCTTGAGGAATCTGTATTTTCTAGATAACAGTAAACAGTCTCACTGCTTTTCGTAACAAATGCGTGACCTTGGCTCGATTACTCTGACAGGAACTGAAACCGTACCTCACTAAAATGTGAGATGGCAGTATAGAAGGTACAAAGGCGTTGTATGAAGCAGTCTGTAGGATTCGAAAATATAGAATAACAGCTGGATTCATGAGACTAGATCCATTTTCGTCTAAGAGAGGGGGGATGAGATGTGACCAGAAGGAGTCAGTTAAAGTTTCTGAAAAGATTTTAGGTCTACAGAGAACAAGTTGCCGATGAAAAGAGAGCCTCCAGCACTCAGAACTCATGGGATGCAGAGTACGGGGTTGTGACTACAAACTAAGAAGATAGAAAATCTCTCACGCATAATCGTGAATATCTGGAACAATTTGCCGAATAGGGTCAACTCGTCTAACACACATTTCAAGGCCATGTGCGATCGTTGATGACTAGCCTTATCTCCACATTCGAGATAGTATAGAAGATAAACGATCAAATTTGGAAAAGAGCGGTTTTTCTGTTACACCCATCTTTTTCTCATCCTGTATATTTATCCGTCTGTTCATTTAGTCTTTCCAAGTCATCAGCTACGCGCTGAAAGCATCGACTGAAGCCTTTTTCTCGTCCTCTTTTAACTCGAGTGAGTGCAAATCATTGCAGCGCCAAAAACACTTTTGTAATCTGTTAGCTAGTAGTTCCCATCCTATCTTAATTTTTGGTTTATTTGGGATCAGACATTGGGACCGAAGAAATGTTTGTTGGAGTAATGATCTTGTTATTGGGCTGGTTGTACGTCAATGTTATGTTTGGATCGTGTTTGTTCACCCAACCAAGATACATCCGGAGGAGACCGTACTACAGCCGACGGGGGTGAAACACTCGGCTTCGTTCAGTATTTCAGCTCGGCGAGCTCAAGAAGGTCTGAAGTTCGAAAAAACCACAGCACCCTTTAGCATCTGTCATCTTTGTCCCGCGAACTCAACTGAACTAAATCGAAATGAATAGCATTTGGTATGATGTCGAGTACACATCGCCTTGTAAAAATCACAACGATTTCAACAAGATCCAAAATGAAATTTCACAGTTCTGATTGGGCATCAACATCGACTGTGTACTTTTAGCCAAGTATCGAGAGAACCTCACGATATATTATAAAAATGTCGTTCGAGATCGTTTCCTGAACTCTGATATATCACAACAAAACTGAATAGAAAATCCTAGAAATTATGCAAAAACGACCAAAGTGAGAGTTCACTGATCAGTCTGTTTTGTGAAATTTCCGGTTGACAGAAAATCCCCTACCAACCTTATTAGGATCCACTTGCCAGTATCTAGGTGTGCAGCTTTCAGGGCATTTCTTTAGAAAAAAGGGAAATATTGTAAACCAATTTTCGAAATTTCGTCAGTCTTCCCCAATAGATTTGAAGTAGTAAACTCATCAACGACAATCATGAGTCTCTGTGATTAGTGAACGTCACCAAATGAACTGAACCATTTATTGTATTGAAATACTTCAATCAGCACAGCTGGTCGATCAAAGCAAAATGTAGCACTAACTTGAACAAATGACTTCAAGTAAGCCCGACTGCATGGCAGAGTTCTCTCTACTCGTTTGATTATAAAAAGAGGTTATAAAATTTGGCGACTAGAAGCAACTTCAGCAGGAAATAAACAACACAAAGTGTGAAACTGCGTCGTCCGCTCCAATTAAGCTGCACTGAACGACCGATTGAAATTGTGATGAGTGACATCCGTTAGGTAAAGAGAAGAACCACGAATTAGTTTGTATCAGCTTAACCAGAGTAACGTGCGGAGTTTACTAAATTGGATTTGACAACCCAACACGTTTTTTCCGTTAAGTGAGACAGTTGACACGTCTCAGCTGTTTAATCAAAAAGCGTCAAAATTCCCTGATTGACTGATGTTCGTCTCCCGTGAAAAGTGTGAAAACGTTACTATTCTGATTTGAGATCAAAGTAAGCGGTATTTATATCTCGCATCCTCGAAAAGAACAAAGTTGTACTAGATGACCGTAACGCTGTGTGAGACACAAGGTAGTATATGTCTCACACCGTTTCCCACTTAATTTGCATGCAGGAAGTATACCGTGGCGTGTCATAGCTTCATTCCTGTCAGCCAATCTGGTATTTAAATTGAAACGTATATTATAATAAACAATGGATTAACTCTCATCCTTCGTTTGTTTATATATTCGTATCTGAATTTGATAACCAAACATGCTCAGTCACATTCGAATCAATTTCTGGGGCATACCAATGAAATGACTTATTAGACGGCCCCTTTGATGACGAAATTAACTTAGCAGCAATTTTTTTATGTTTATTGTATTTTTCATTCGTGAAAGTTTGTTCCATTTTTTTGCGACGGATTTTCTATCACTCAGTAGGAAACTACCCTCAGATTCTGTATCAGAATGAACCTACTGATCAAGGAATCAAAAGTTGCTGGACCAAACTCTGAATCACATTGTTATATTACTTTGACTAACGCATTAGATCGACAGAGAGTCAGTAGGATCCGATTAAGCTGAGATGAAATGGTCATATGGCGTCACTATGGTGGGAGCAAAGCAGTTTGTCCTAAACTCTGTTTGACAGCCTCTTTCCACTTTTGCTTGGATAAAGGAAGCTCACCTGTTTCAAGATCTTGAACGTTTACTGCAAATATAGTCAGCCTGTCTGTTATTCCATCATGGGCGCCACGTCAATAGCTTAACTTTTCGTCTGATACGTAGTGTAGACAACAAGGAACAAACATCACATACGGGATTCCGGCAGGCAGGTGACTTACGTTCTAGCAATTGATTGTTTACAGCCGTTAACACATTCGAAACGTCTGTCTTGTTTGCCTGGCTTGTCCTGAAAGCGTACGGATACCCCTGCTAAAGGCATCTACCCGAACCTCTTAGAGTGTATTTACATTGTTTGCCTTTTCGTTCTCAGCGTTTGTTGTGTTCTGAGCTCCAGTGACCGATCCATCTAAACCTCACACTGAGTAGCCCAATGAATGGATTATGTTCCCTTCGGGGGTCCGTCAAAGATGAATATTTTGCCCAATAAGCACAACTCATATTGTATCGGTCGTAGCAGCCAGTTTCATCAGAACACCACCTTAAATAGCTGAAAACCAATCACTGACAGCCACCCCGGGTTCACTGAACTTTGTTGCCATTTGGTCAGGATGTTTCTAAACTGACCGTTTGTGCCCAAATCTACCAGCAAGGGGTTAAATCAACAGACATCTTCAATCTAATCAGTTCGAACAAATCAGGGAAATCGATTGTATGAGCTAAGTAAAAAACATGCTGAAGTGTTTAACAGATGTGGACATTTTGTGATATAATATTAATGAATATCTGCGTATACGCATACCATGAACGGACGCCAAGCAAGAGAACATTTACTTTTATTCAAACTTAAAAATCATGTGTAAAGTGAGATGTTGAGCAGACGTATCCAACCACTTGAACATTGAACATTACATTTACATGCCTCAGTCAAATATTTTTCCCATTGAAGTGCATTAGTTAGTACAAGATTCAGCTGAACAAGGAACAGGTATGTCAGATCACGCTAGGTCTCCTGATCCCACCAGAATAACCGATGGTACTAATTTGTTTGGCTACAAAAATACTGAAGTCTAAAGAACGCCAAATGTCCCCCAAGGACACCTGATGGATAGGTTATTCAGGAAGCAATGGCCTAGGCTGTAATCGGTCACCGTGAAACAGTCGCGCATACGCAGATAATTAACAGTAAGCAACGATATGTGTAGGTACGTCAGAGACGACACTGTCTAACAGACCACGGTCTCTAGACCAATAGACGATTTGAACTATTTCGGTTGCTATGCCGAAGCCAAATACCACGCGACTTAAGACTGGAGGTAACTTAACAATTAATGCCAAATCAGACTGGTCGGAACAAACCGTATATTTCCCAGAAAAATTTTGATCTTAAGTTGGCGAAACCAGTTGGAATCTTCTCATAACTGACGTAATTGAGCGAAATAATATTCAGCGATCAGAATATGCTGAGAAGAATATTCATCTTCGATCGATACAACTACATAAATTCCAAGTGTCAAAATAAGGCAATTGTTATGTACCATGGTAACTTGTCGCAGGGCATCGAATGCTACTCCTCGTTGGCAAATCTGACGATTGCAATCCGAAGCGATCGCCACGGTTTAGCACTTTTGAAGCTAAACACAGCCACCTACCGACTGACCCAGCCCTTTGTGTGCCAGGCGTCAGAGCAACAGTGTTAATTACTTATGCATTCACCATTTCTGGTTTACTGTTTAAACAGCAGGTTCTTGCTGATCACCTAGTTTTACACAGTTATGCCAGAAAAAGATGCAATTTAGTAAAAATTGCAGTGTTCGTCGGAAATGCTATTTTATTTTTCTTTTAAAATCGTTTTATCGAACGATCTGCCTTCTGAAGTTTACGCTATTTTCGTTTGAGGTCTTTGGATTAGCAGCATTCTTCCCATCCCATACAGGTCCGAACATAGGTAGGCTTTGCTGGTGTGAACTTGGATTGATCCACTGATTTTAAGTTGGCACGGTTAAGAATTTCACCGGAATGCGGGAAATGTGAACAAACGTGAACGATATCCAACCAGTAGCAATACTTATTGATAAACTCAGCAACATCGGACAGGATGGTCAAAAGTGTCTATTCCCCGTAGATTATATACATATGGGAGCAGCCAACATTGTTCTGCTGGTAAGAACCAGGAAGGAAACCTACATGGTTGTTGATGTTAGCTTTTCCTGGTGACCGGTAATGAATACCCACACTTCTGCATTATCTACACTTATCAGATTGTACACAACGCAAAGATTGTTCACAATTGGATAACAAACTAACAGAGCAACCAGTACAAATTCGCCATGAAAACGAAGTGTTTCCATGCTTCTATTCGTTATCGGTCTATCTTCGGCGTATATTACCACCCGGCTGTTGTGTTACATGTTGAAGGAAATTTTCGTAAAGTATCCCAGTTTACCTTCCGTTTTGTTTTAAAGGCGGCATTCTCCGATTCAACTGTATCTGAAATTTCGTAATGCTGAAGTTCTATCGGTCACTGTGTTCCTACACTGTTACGAGTAGATGAATGAGTGGACCAGTAACGGGCAGTCACTATTGCCAGATGATTTAATTGGCCTAACAAGCCAGCCGCTGTTGGTCAGGCATCATCAGCCTAACCCATCTGATGATCCTTGAAGCAAAATTTTAAGGTCAAACATTCTTGCATTTAGCCCATGTTGTTTGAACCGCTGGTACCGCGATCAGGATAGTCTAACTAACTTTTAACAGTAGATTTGACTGTAAGCCACTTGTAGGGAACCAAACAACCTTACGTTCTATTGCTGAGCAGCTCATACCACCACTGAATTGTTCGTCGTTAAAGTTCCACAACAGTGCTGTTCCATTTAACTTCTTCAGGCCAGCTCGTGAATCATAGGTTTGACTCTAATCAAAAGCTCGAATGAAAAACGGTTTCGTCTTTGCCATTTGATATGTCCAGCTCGACGGCGCTGTGAAGAGATAGGCGAACCAGTGCACGCCTCAAATCGCAAAAACATGTAAAACGTTGAGTGGATGGAAAAATCATGTCACGTGGACAGCAAATCATCAGTAGATAATGGCACCAAATTTCACTACGTACTCCATGAGCGGCTCTATAAAATGATAGCAATTTGACTCTAATATAATGAACTCGCACAACCGACAGTCCATGAAGTGTTTTGTAAACCACCGTGTTCAAGTTTTTATCAATAGTGCATCTGCAAAAGAAGCTTGTATCTATTTCCAGCTTGGCCTCACACACACATGGTCATATCCTCAGCATTCAAGGAAAACTTTCCTCTTGTTCACTTCACACAGAAGCACTAGACTTGAGTGTCGAAGTTTGCACTCTAACCTTTGTGCGTATGAGAAAAGTTTGTTGAACACAATGCCAGTAACCAGACAATAAGCAGGATAAAATACCCTCATCAAAATAATCAATCACAACATGGTATGAACAGTGTTCAGTTTGGCCACTCATTTCGAACTAAGGATAAATGGAATCACTCTGTCCACTCTAATCGATACAATCGTGGTCAAGACTCCTCAGTTAGGCTAAAGTTACTATTTTCAATGAATCAAATGAGCATGATCTGTGACCTCGACCACATTTGCTCATAACCCGGGTCACGTCATACGTGAAGATCCCTGGGTTAGTAATGGACGTTAATGAGGTAACTACCCTGCCTACAGCAGAGACGATCAGAGAGTCTGAACAGTATTTATTAGCTGTTGTTTCCGTGCTCCTAGAAATTATGATCTGATCAGTCCTAACAACTCACGATGAACATATAAACGCCCCACACACGAACAGAAATCTAGATTTGTGCGGTGGCTGTGTTGTGTTTTAACGATCCGAAAGTCTAGCCAGTAGTGACTTAATCAAATATTTTAGCTGAATGTGAGTGCTGTGAACACTTCAATAGGATTTAACTTGTAACAATCCAGTACTGTTTTAGTTTCGGTTTTGGTAATTTTGAATGTAGACACCGAGTAACCAAAGATCCATCTCTGTCGTCGAATCATAAGTGTTAAATGCTCAAATTCTAGAACAACTGAGGCCATTTCGCCATTTAATGGTAAGTTTTACTAAATTAAGGGAGTTCCAACTAGGAAAAGTTAGGCCTTAGCTGGATTCGAACTAGTGATACTTCCGAATACAGCCGAAGCCGGTGGATCGTATCTGAATTAATCATTTAATACATTTAATGTTTCATTCTTCAAGGAAGTAGGAAAAACGAGTAATTCATAGATTCCTAGGTATCTAATCCTCCCCCTCAATTGAGACATCGGAGATCAGAATCTTAACAACTCCAGAAAAGTAGTCTTTTATCAGAATTAATGAAACATTAATGAAAAAACACGGCGAACTTCCATCACGGTTCGGTTCTTTCGTCTTGCGAATGTCGAAACTTACAGGATGTCTCGTTAGCATGGATGTTTCGGCACTGAAACACAACGTCGTTGACCCTATGGTATGATAAAATTACCGGAAATGGTGAATAACGGAGGTTAATGCTAGTTGTGAACGGACTCTTCAGTCACCTGTATGGAATACGCCCAACCAACAAGGTTCTACTTATAAAAAGTATCTTAGAATCAAGAATGGTGTTGAAGTAATTGCGATCAAAATATCCGAATTATTCGCGAATGAGCCTGTGTATGTTTACGATCTATCACATTTGACCGAAATTATATTCGACCGGTTCATAATGAGTTGCGTATATGTGTATCACTCGTTGTTGTGAGCTTGTGACTAAGAACTGTCCTGATATGGAGCTGAGTTTGCTCAATGACTTTTATGCGTAACCGTTGGACATCGTAGAATCATGTAGTACTAACTATCAGCTTGACACAAGAACCCACATTTCACCTCAACTTATCCATTGGATACGTTATCAAGATTCCCGGTGTACTAAGTGAATTTCGTGAAAGAAATTCTAACTTTTCACAGGATGACATTTTAATAAGCCAGCTTGTTTCTTCTCCTCGCTCAACAACTACACCCTTGTCACGTGCTGCATTCCGCTAACGATTGATCTAAAAGTGCCTAACCCCGCAATTTTGAGAGCATAAGTTTCGACGGGTAACGATTGCCACCTGCTCAGACACTATGAACGGTGACGCTATCATATGAACAGTAGTCGAAATTGGTTTATATTGCACGTGGTCTCTCTCTTAACAATGTCAACCCACGTGCCCATGCTCAACTGAACCTTAGATTTATTGATTGAAAAACTGGAACTAATTATAAAAGTTGGCTCGATGTGAACGTGACTACAAAAACCACACAATCTGATGCTTACAACTCTCGATAATTCTATTCATCCAGTGAACCTGAAACTTAAGGAAACGTGTACTGTGTGTCATCCGACCCATGGATGAAGGGTTGTAACCTCCCGGACAGAAGGATAACGTGATCTGTTGTGTTGTGCATTGGTTAATATTACTTACTCAACATGAAGCCGCCGATAGGGGGGGGGGTGAACTTAGGATTAAAAACGGAAAGGTTTGGTCGAAATATTATAACGACTCGTTGTCAGGTCACGTTCTACGATGGATAACACCGATCTGCTAGCTTTACCAGTTCTACTTGAAAGGTTTTTAACTACTCGACACGATTGATTCTGACCAGGTCTACTTATTGTCTAGTGTCTCTGTGAGATACGTATCCGAAATAAACGCAGAGTGTTTTATAAGGCTATTAGGGTTGAAAAAATTAGAGTCCATATAGGAGTTTTTAAGTGAGTTGAAAGAAATTCAGTAGAAAAGTTAGGAAACTGATAAGAAAGGCAGCACATAGTACGGATTATTTTAGATACAAGCAGTCAAGTAGAACTACAGAGAAGTAAGTCAAAGATCGGAATAAAGTCGGTAGCAAATTATCTTTAAAGGCAGAAATAAGTTGATGGCGATTAGAATCAATGGGCCAAACAAGCTGAGTTTTGCACGTGTTAGTTTTAGCAATTTTTGATTATATGAAGTTTTTAGACAGAACAGTATGCAGATATCTGGTAGAACTCCAAGTGTACAGAATGGCTTGTATAAAGTATAAAGATGGTGAGCAAACTTTCTATCTTTCTGTCTACTGTTTCTTCTGAAAGCAGTGCCTTTACGTTCCAAGTGGCGGTATATTAAGTAATTAAGAGGGGAGTAATAGCTAGTTGTTCAGTTTGCTACAGTAGTTTATTATGAGAAACTGACTGGATGATATCATAATAAGTGATCGAAACGTCCTTGAATATATACACAACTTTTCATTCCACTGTTCTCAGGTAACTCGGAATAGTTTTCTGGTTGCGACAAAAACTTTGTACCAGATTTGAAAACTATTTCGCTCAGGACAAAGTTGGGCGTAGCTTGTCAATTCCTTCATGATTACTTCATCTAGTTGTTGATTGTGAGTGTATTTGACCAGTAACAGTAAATGTAGGCTTACGAGCAGTAAATTATTTGCAAGATAAAGTGCAGAGCCTAAAAAAGCACATTAAACCTCCATCATGGAAACATTCGGGGGTACTTCGCTCCAACAAAACTGTTTAGGACCATTCAGGCTGTAATTATGAGGTTGCGACGAATGGGTACTATCGGCATCCACCGGTATAGCCAACAGAAATCTGGCAATATCGCAAGTGAGTACTGTTACCGGTTACAATCTAGCCGAAGCCCGAATTTCAGCGCATACGAAACTCGTCATAATTAACATATTCACCTTACTACTTACTAGTAGTATGAATTCCCAGTTACATTTCCACCCTCTTTGACACCTGTATATGAACCCGGTAGGCCAGATGACAGTCTGTGCTCTCAATAAGACTCACACAGCAGTACACACATATCAGGGTCACTCGTTTACGTAAAGTGAACAGGATCCCGGATGGGGCCAAATGATCAGCATTGTATCATCTTTTTTAAACTAATGATAACTGCCAATTGGTTTGAATGCCGCCATTAATTTCTAGGAAAAGTTCATTTATACTGGTGTTAGTATTTAGCGGCCGGTTTGTACGAGATGAATTTGATGCTTGCAAATATTTACTCCTTGACTCAATATACCGGCTTTTGTTGGAAAATACTTCTCGTGAGGTTTGGATTTACCACTGAAACATAAGGAGATAGTCAGCGTTCGGGTATGCCTATTCATAACAAAACGAATCTTAAATCAGATTTAACATATCGAACACCATTCCTGAGTTACGGGCATCTTGTTGGCAAGAACAAGTTTTCCAGCCTCAAGGTTAGAATGTCGTATGGTTTGAGCAGGATTTTTCGTTGGTAATATCAGGTTGAGGAACGGAGTGGAAACATACGATCTTCGTAGACTTTCTTGTCTCCTCGGTTATATTGAATTGCCATATCGTGATTACTGGATTGCGCAATTTGATCGTAGTTGGGCAAATCTCGTCAAGACATTCTCCCATATTGCTGATAGCCATCGTCACAACAGAGAGGGCAGAAGAAAAGAGTTCACTTCTCTTCTGGCAAACTTAAACCTTTTTCACAATGCCACTCACAGCCGCTCAATCTCTCATAAAAACTGGGAACTAGTAGCCGTTAACCAGGCAACTGACCGGCTGAAAACCGGATGTCTATGGTAGCCTTATCACCCAAGAGAAGTGTCTGACTAACAACCGCAGATTCAGTTTTGTCTGCGACTCTTTCTTTCTCATTTTCGTCGGCTCGACAGTCTCGGCAGCATGCTTTCGATCTTGCGAATTTGTAATGTTATTTGCAACCATATGTTGGCAGTACTCAGCCTTCAAATCATCCCGATAGGAAACGGCAAACTTGTCCTGTTACCCCCAGTCGGTAGTCCAGTATTTCAAGAATCGTTTTCACCATGAGGTGCACCAGTCACAGCAAAAGTCGGGCCATTGCCAAGCACTTGGGTTTAGTTAAGTCCTAGTCGAATTCAAGGACCTGGATGGATTATGGGTGGTGTATACTAGTCAACCAGCCGCATAAAATGCTCATGTCTTATAGATATGCACTACCATTCAACTGAAGAAATTGTACACATACCTAATGAGAATACGCTCGGCAGATGAACCTTGATTCTTCATGAATCACCTGATTCAAGGTCTGCCTGAGCACTCACTGCATCATCCAGACAATCGATCGCTGGATCCAGAATTGAAAAAAGTAACCTTTGTTGAATGGGTGTTCTTTAGGGCATATGGGCCTGCATACTGCACCTTTTAATCACACGACAACAGCAGTGAAATCCTACTGATAAGACGTGAGAAACGGTAGTTAACTACACAAATCAATAATGAAACTGATAATCACTTGGCAAACATGTGTGAATTGGAATGAAAGTGGTTACCCGTCCACTCAGGTTGTGGTCTGAATGGTGTTTAATGCAGATTATAACACAATCGGTTTTGGATTGTGAAACAAGTCTTTAGCGACAGAAACTCCCACTTGCAGTTGTGGTAGTGGTCAGCAGTTAAAGTTTCTAATTCGGAAGTAAAAGTCGCGAATTAATTAGCAAGCTATCGTTTACGGGCTTTTCTGTCCAGGTATAGAAGAGTCCACGGGAAAAACTGAAGCTGTTAGCTTGAAGGTTGTATAGCTTTCTCGTGTCTCACAGAGAAAATTTTCTAGTCAGATCAACTTTGTTGGTCTACGTCGGACTACGTTTATGAGGTCACTCGTTTGAAAGTAAGAACCGATGAAACGTTTCTTAACGAAATTCCGCACTAAGTGTGGTTTTGATCTCATCGACCTCAGAATGCAAACGTTTTGAACAATAGATAAACTTGATTGACGTTAAACCGTCCTTTAAGTGGTAAGCATTGAACCAAATAATTATAAGGCTACCTATTTTTTGCTTTTTCCCCGTGAAGGTTTTAATTCACAATGTTGACATTTCACGGAGAAATCTATAAAAAAAACGTGAAAAGAAATTGTGCTTTTCACCTTGTAGTCAACCAAACACCACCTGACGTTACACAAATAACATGAGGACCTGTGCAAAAACGTTACAAAGCACCTTCGCTTGAGTCGGAGTTCATAATGGTTAATGGAGTGTATACTTTTCTCTTCCTGTCCGTATGCGCTGTTCATTACGATCCTCTCATTTTACTGGAAATATTTCACCAATGTTTCAAAAAACTGGTTGTTTGCTTCTGCTCAAACTGAAAACCCCAACCGATTCGACACAATTTTTGTACAAGTTATTCACGAATTTAGGTCAGCTATCCATGCCGGCTGGTGAGTTTCTAATAAGAACACAGTTGGTTGCGATCGGATATGAGAATGAAGTCATCATCTAGTCGAAAAGTGAAGTTTCTTTCAACTTTTGAAGTAGCCAAAAATGTGAGGTTTATTTCAAAGGTGTTATTAGAATAGGCGGACAAGTGCATTTCACATGGAACCACTAACTTGTCATCGTCAAACTTTTAAAAATGTACTATTCCTGATCTTCCCCTAGCTGTACTTCTAAACCCGCCAGATATCTGCATCTACAAATCTGAGCTTCTTCCCAACTCCAAGAAGATTAGTGTTCTAAGAAACTTTCCGGGTAATATGATGTTCTGTGCACACTGTCCGCTTACGCATACTTCAGGAAGTGAAGGAGTGTAGATTAACTTTCAATCATTACATTATTGTGAAGATGTTGCACTCACCTAGTGCAGTGCTTCTTTCAGTCGCGAAGTATGCATTCGAAGCCCAACTGACGAGTCACGTTTTATTCGCTCAGATAATCCACGACTTCCTTGTTATTTTAACTAGGTAACAAAAAGTTGGATCCACCGGAACGATGACGATAACCATCAGATCTACAAGTTTAACATCACTCATAATCGATTTCTGCTTTTGCACTCCCAGAAACTATTCAGTCATCTTCATTGAACAACATTAGATGAACCAGATATGTTCAGACGCATGGTAGTTTGTCGCTTACCGATTCTAATATTAAAATGAAAGATATGTTACCATCCCACTGCTTACATAGCCGCATTCCGTTTGACGACATTAAGTCCACAGTAATGAGGTATCATTCGCTAATCTTGGTTATAGACCAGCTAGTGGCTCCAGAGAAACAAGTATATTCACTCAGAGGAAACTAGGCAAGTTGCAAGACGAATTAAGTGACGAAATTATCGTGAATAAAGTCACGGGTTCTCTGCTTTTTCCGATTTATGTTTATTACAATTTTGTCTCCAGTATGAACTCACTTTTGTTAAATACTGCAGCTCTGCTTTCTGCTAACCTCCAAATGGGAATTTTGAAAACTAAAATTGATCAGTCTGATGCAGAAAACTGATAGTTTTTCATTTGTTTTGCGCATTTCAACAATGAAAGAATTTGTCACCACCAAACTAGTACTCATACCCTAACTGCACACAGATGCTTTCCTGCCATCCGAATTTATGTGCACACAACCACAGGCTTCCCAAGAGAAGTACGTCAGATTGAATTCTTGTCGTTGTTTTTTCTGACAGTATAGAACCGGTAACAGGTAAGTATACAGGTTAACACCTGGAATTTCAAGGGTTTGCGGACAGCATTATCGCAATGTCTGGTACACAGTGACTAATCGATAAACTGGTGAAAAGCTGAATCCTAGTCAACAGAGCTCAAGATCTGCAATGAGGTTGAGGAAAAACATGAACTTCTGCTGCTTTTAATTCCAGTGATCCAACACAGACCTCACAACACAATGGAATCTTCCGTTTATGAGAAAGTTGTTTCAGTGGGGCAACACGCTACTATAGTTTCTCCAAATTTATCAGAAACAAGGTTCACTGGTAACTTTCTTACTGAATCTGAGTAAGTCGTTCTGTGATCACAATCGACGAAGAGAACTTTTTGAAAATGTACTAAGAGCTAGCAGATTTTTGAGGTGGGTTTTAGACAGACTTGACGAACCGCCTATCAACAACCAATCCATCCGTTAACCAAAGAGGGATTCGTGCTTGCTGAACTTTCTATCCTAGGTAACAATATCTGGACAATATTAAAAGACGGCTGGTTTTTGTTGCGCTATAGTCTTCATATGCGACAAGAG
Organism: Paragonimus westermani; assembly: GCA_008508345.1. NCBI lineage: Eukaryota > Metazoa > Platyhelminthes > Trematoda > Plagiorchiida > Troglotrematidae > Paragonimus > Paragonimus westermani. The sequence continues at coordinate 100,866 of QNGE01001205.1, forward strand.
TGTGTTTTGGCACCATTAGAACGCAAACTCTCTTCTCCAAGGATCATTTATATCTGCCTCATAACTCATGTTGCGTGCGTTATTATTCGGTCGGATGCAGCCCAACTAGAATGACGAATAATTTGTCGAAGCGATTGTACACAGACGTTGTTTAACTCGTTGACAGCCTTGCTGATGAGGCAAAATTGTTTGGAGTTAGTTGCAAAGTCTGCTGAAACATTAGCAGTCACACGCCGTTTTTTGTCATTTTAACTCAGCAATACAAAAGCATACTGCACTTGGTCAGGTCCATACCTATTGAAAAGTACTGGAGGCTTTTGCCTCGTGTTCAGAAAGACCCGTTTGTGTAATAAGTATGTATTTTATAACTCTTGATATCGTTTTGTACTTGGACAGGACACTGTTCTTAACGGTATATTTGTTTGCTAACCAACGACTTTATTCCTGCAATTTACACTGAACCTCATTTGGCGAAGACAGATCGAACTACATGAAGCAACAGTAAATTTTAGAAACAGATTTGAAAATGTTATGACTAATAAGTGACATGTCATATGCAACAGTAGTTTACTCAATCGATCCAACAACTGCCAGAAAGGTTGTGTCAAAACAGTTATTGTGAAAACGTCAAAAGCTTTACAAAAACCAAGAGCATTCGGTTGATTTTCACTTCAGGACTAAAACACTGATTCCACACAACACAGTCTGTGTCAGCACAACGTTTAACTCGCAGTTGAAGCAGACAGAAAACCATAATGAACGGCCTCACATTGCTTTGGAAATTGCTTACTGTGTGCAAAATCGTCCTCTCTGGCGTTAATTTTACTCACTTGAACCACCTTTTCATTGTCTTCTCAATCTGACCACTCATCTTCATTTTCTTCCTCGTCTGCTGCAAATGAGATATTTTTATTGATCCACTCACTTCTGTTCATCAGTTTACATTTTCTTCTTTACATTGACCTCAAATAAACTCCCACTTTTGATTATTTAATTTTGGTATTCGTCTAAATAACTTTTACCACCGTCTACTTCAGTTTGATGACTTAAATTATTAGTCCCACTAATACAGGCGGCTGTAAACTTGGTCTCACCTCTGTCACCATGATTCTTGCTGGCTTTAGTAGCACACATACGTTAGCATAGAGATTTCGACAGACTGCTACTGCTCGAAATATCTTTCGTATAGTGCCTGGTCAATGCACTCCACATTTGTGTATTTCATCACAAAATGGATTAGACACCGAATGCCAAGTAAAACGCAGCTGATTTCGTGTTATGCGAAAAAATGTGTTCACAACTGCTCGAGCAAGAATCTCTCTGTTTAAGAGACTTGGTAACTCTGTATGTCAATGTTTTTGTCCGCTAGGGAGTTCGCCAAGTTGTGTGCTTCGCTTTCAAACGTTTGTCACAACACCCGAAGCAACTCCAGCGTAGCCTAAGATTTTTTTAAAATTACAAGGTTTTAAATACACTTCAGTACGTCGTAATTCAGCAGCGTTAAGTGAAATTTGTTAGTATCATTAGGGTGGAATTTATAACTTCTAAATGTTCGACACAGTGCTTATATTTTTGTGATGATTCAGCTAACACCAATACCGCTCACACCACGACTAACGAGGGTTGTCCAATGATAAACGAGAATACCTGACACAGTGAACCAAGCATATTGTTATGTTTCACACTTATGGTCTCTCTAATGACTTTGAAAAAAAATCAGAAAATGAGCTGTATTCATGGCCAATGAAATTACTATGATGGGTTGTATAGCTAACCTTGACTGGTACAGCTTTTCAATGCAAACTGCCTGTAGTCATGTTTCTGCCTTCCCAATAAAACTTTTTTGGTCAGCTGGAACTGGTCTGTTGTTGAGTATCTAAATTTTCTGAAATTATATATTGGCACTTCAGTCACATACGGAAATACGACCAAAACATACATTAACTGCCTTCTTCTAAATGTCCTCCGAATACCATAGACCTTAATCAATAATCTGTGTATATTTTTCAGTGGGTGTATCACCTATAAGGTACGTTGTTTGTAATTTGTAATTCTGATATCACTGCATTTTCAGGAGTAAGGAAGCTTACAGCATCGAAGGTCGTTATGTCCTATGAATCAGGTAATCGCAAGGTTCAGATTACCGCGAATTTATTTTACAATCTCGTCAATCTTAAATGTGCATAGTAGAAAATAATCGAGCTACCTTAAATCCGGTCAAAAATTTGCTTAATCACCAGCAAAAGTCATAAGTGCCAGTCTGTGCATGGTTGTGAGATTTTTCAATCTGGTACACTGCGCGAAATTCCGCTAGCCTGTTTTGACCATTATGCACGGGAACATGGAATAAAAACAAGGCATTTTGAGGTACAACGTTCTTACTATCTTGAAATAGTTAATCTTATTGTGGTGGATCGTCAAACCGGAGGTGCGGATGCTCCAATTTTCGTCGGAAAACATTGACGGGGCGGCAAGGCACTTCTAAAACGCACAGCAAAACCTCAGTGGTTCACACCAATGTTTAACTGCCACACAACCATGAATAAAAAGCAAACCCTATATATATAGGAGAGAAGGAAAAAAAGAAGGGGACGGGTAGGGACCTAACCACTGAAAATGACTAGGTCTCTATTCAAACATTTAGCATCAAGGTGCCTATACATTGCAAACAAACAACCCAGCGGGTCGGGGACAACAGGGACTGCCGGATGAGCCGTCGCTTATTCAGATTGGACCAACGGGCGAGGCATGGCAGACAAAATGGGATGAAGGACCAGATCAGGGGCACGATTAATCGAACATCTGGGGAAATATCTCGACGTGGTTGTAGAACACGACCAGAGGACATGGTGGGTGGATTGCGGGTAGCACGAGCAATCGGACGAGTTATCTTCCAACGAGATGGGACCCACGGACGAGGAACGGCAGTTGAAAAACGCCTTGACAAGAGGCGTCGGACATACAAACCGGGTCGAAGTGCGCACGACGGATGAGCGGAAATCGGGGGTGTCGTGGTCCGGAATGATTAATCATAAGCGCGAGCGCGTGCGTAGCATGACAACCAGCGTGTTGGACAATAAAGGTTGTGCGTTATTGGACGCCTTTTTGCTACACGATTACCATAAGAAAACGAAAAGTGTACATGTGAATACAATAAGTCACCTAACCACCAAATTTCACGTTGCTCATTGTGATTCTTCAATCTCCCTATTCCGTCTTTTCTGCTCATTCGGTGTTATTTACTTGAATTTCTACGCTCTCGAACAGTGGAATCTAGTGACTGACGGCTAATTACAATGGTTCCAAAAAACCTCAGCGGAATTCACCGTAAAGAACCATTGAATATTTTATGGGACTTTGAGAATAACTAAAGAACATCTGGGTGTTGTGCGACTCAATAAACAAGCTAGTTACTACGACAGTTACAGTCCATACTACGTTGCACCGCGCGGCAGCATAGTGAGGAAAATAGAAAACCGCTTAAATGAAATGAGAAAACTTACCCAACGGTCAGTGCCTTCCACTAAAATGCAACTGTTTGTACGGAATGTGCAGCGCTGCCCAAATCACAAACCACAACAAATCGGAAGTCAGTTTGAATACTCACAGTGACAGTTACGAGTACATCAGTGATGTGAGTGAATACAGACTCAATTCAGTTATAGTGAAACTTAGAAAAATTTCATACAATTGATTCCCCCGAACAGTTTGAACGAAGCAGTTAAAACATGAAAGTTGGTACATCTTGTGCATTCAGCATCCTGCTACTCAATGTCAACCCAAAATTTTACGGTTTTCTGAAGCACTTGCAATCAGTCGACTCAAACAAGTTATATCGGAGTTCAGAAACCATTGTTTGTGAACCTGACCATTCCATGTAATTAATCACCTATCCTAAATCACCACCTCTCCAGTTGTCTGCTATAAAGATAGCCATCGATGTTATAGTAAAGTTGGTACTGATGAGTCAATTCGAGATGCTTGCATATACCAGTTTTCGTGTTCTAACTGCTTTGACCAAGTTAAAAAATTTCGTTTTAAGTAAGGGAGGTAATATAAAAGTGCCACAGACCGAAATCCTCAATTATAATGACAAAGATAAGAGCAAAAATGTTTCAGTACACAAAACCGATGGTTCCTCGACGGTCTTATGTAAGTATGCCTTTAAAAAGTGAACGAGTTCTCAATATTTTCCAGATAGCGGAGTCATCTTTTTCTATCGTACCACCTGACTTGTAACTTCAACTTGTTATTGTGTAATTGCTTGGTAAAAAATTTGCACCCAACTGGACAATCTAGGATTACGTATCACATCTCTTTGACTAGTGATGTTTTTCACACAGTATCCAACTGAACCTCAATCATAACTGATTGTAACTCTCGCATTTCCATAGCTTTTACAGCCGGCACTCTCTAGAAGAGTCACCATGTTTCAGTTTTGTTATTGTTAATGCTTGTCGGTAGTGCGTATACTTCCTACAGCCATCAGTTAGCTGAAAAGCTTGTATGAATGTAACAGCTGCATTCAACCAACAATGGAGTTAAAAATTTGTCACCCAAAACACCACAATATTTGTCAGTAACATTGCCATGTTTGAGATGAACAGCGTACAACTTTGACCTTAACCTCACTGATAACTTACCGAACAGAATCATACAAAACATTTAAACAGCTGGGTGACTCTACCGAGATAAAAAGAATTCAATAAGCGATTTGTTTTCAAGAGCGATATATAAACACTCGTATTTCTTGGTTACCAATTAGTCACCGCTTTTGTTCGAGGAGTATACGAACAATGATTTCCCCAAGTGTTCGATTCCAATAAACTAGTTGATCAGATTACAAGGGTGAGTCTAGAACACAACAAACAGAACACAGTGGAATTGTCAACTGGGTGGACGTATAGTAAAATCTTATTCACAAACTTTATGTGCTTCTTAGTGAACGGTAACCTGAATAAACAAATCTCGGTCACATTTGACCTGGTCTTACATACGATGGCACAATATGCCAGTCAACTTTAAGAATGAGACATTGGACTTAAGCTGCAATTACCGGTAGCACACATCCCACTGTTGGCTCAAAATCAATATTAGCCAGTTACGAAGTATACAGTATTTAGAAAAAACCTTATGTTGAAAAATCTGGGTATCAGATGGATTCAATACAACCTGCCTAAACACAGCAAGTGTTACTGTGGGTGTGTTATGAAACTGTGCAGGGAGCTCGGAATATCCGCATTTAGACTCAGTCACACAAGAGCCTTAATGTCACACAAAAAAATCCATTAATTGACCTATGGAAGCAATTGCCCCGAAGGGATTTTTAGAGCAGTTCACGCTGGCATCCACCAACACCACCGCTGAGCCATGAACTTGTATTACTAGTAAGTGGTTTGGCAGATATTTTAATAAAAAAGAGACCATTATGCGAAAAGTCTTGGTTTGGGTTGAATTCGAACCACCTACAGAAACAGGGTGCATAAAGGCAGCAAACGCTGCATTGGATGGGTTTCGAGGCCGCGCCTAATTTGGACATGCAAATTAATTAAAATGAACTGTTAAGCCCTTCGGGTGGATGACTCATATCTAGCGTTTCTACTGTAGATGTACAGTTGAAGAGCCCACCTAATAAACAGACCTGTGAGAAAATCTGGAAGGAGTTAGCATGGATACATTTTCTAAATAATCGATATCGTCACTGGGGTTTCAGTTTGCTGCTCAGCATTTCAATCAAATTATGTCTAACAATTCGATCAGTTTCTTTAAGCCAACTGCAAACATCTGGAAACAGTGGGAAGAACGTGGTAAGTTGTCCGGGAAATTGGCTGACTAAGGACTGGAGATGTTAAAAATTTAATCTTTTTCTGGATTGTAACCAACAACAGTGACACGTACCAAATTTTCACGAAGTCAAAAAGCTGCATGAATAACTTGGAAATTATGCGCATTAGGACCCTATTATCAAAACAGCCTGGTGTATTTTTCACCAAAAGCTGCAGAGCGTGAGAAATACTCTCCACAGTAGTTCACAATGGCACCCGTCGGCATTGTTAATCGGTATTCGAACGTTCACTATTTCCTTCCAAGTGACAAACTAATGTTTGGGTAGATACAGTAAAAGGTAGAGTGAATAATTTGGAGATACATTACTAGCCACGGGTCACCGTATTCACTGATGACGTTCAGCTTTTATTCCAGGCCTGCCCATCTGTATGAACGCATCAGAATCAAGAGTGAACAGTGTTCAGCTGACTGGGTGAAACAGGGAATGCAGTAATAATGTGCTGTTCCTGGTATGAATAAATTTCGGATAATTCCTCTTTTCCACAAAAGCTGGCCAGAGGAGTCTATCTGAATGCAAATTATTTGGTTGGCAGTGAGTGAATCACACGGCTCTATCATTAAGGATGTTTACAGAATAACAGGGATAAAAGGTTGAGAGGAAGGACGCTTTCGGTGTACCATTTTCAGGCTAAACGTAACAGAATAAATGTGTAAGTGGCTATCGAATGGGGAGTGCGCGGACCGTAACACAGTGTGAAGCCGGTGTCATTTCGAGGATATGGGCTTGATTACGATGGTGTCGCGTCATTTACTGAAATGAAGGCAGCCCAAAGCAAATCAAGAGCTTTAACATGAATGGTTGTATGACACAGGACTGCTGACTTCAATGAAATCTCTGTCTGTGCTTCCCCAGTTGACTTCGTGAAAGTGGTAGTTGAGTGAGGAAAACAAGGGGACACTAAGGATATATTTACTCATCTGCTGTACAAACCATAAGGACTCAAGAGGCACTTAACCAACACATGCCCAAGAAGATGGACGGCAATAACAAACAAATTACAAACCGAAGAAGTCAGTTTACAAAAGTTAATCCTTAGCCCAAGCGAATAAGCATAACGGACAGGAAGTTTGTGAATGAGCACCTGAACAAAAGATTACTCCATTTTTGTCAAAAATCCAATTCAATACATTGAAATTTATTAAGTAACTATGCCAAAATTCGGCGGCAACGGCTACAACGTGGTAGTCAAACTTGGTAAGTGTGGATGATATAAGTTTTGTAACGGACTCCTCAAAAATGAAAGAAAACAACGTGGTTAAAGAGTACAAGTGCGGAGAAAATTAAACTTCACCTGTAATTGGGTACAGCTGCTTTTCAGCCTGCCCATTCCGAAAAGAGATACTGAGCTCAGCTCTTGGTCTTGTTTGAGTTCAGAATCAGCGCACGTTCTTGCCACGATCATGATTTTAACCTTACTTGGCGTTTTCCTGAAGTAACTGTGTTGATGCAGTCCACTAGGTGAACAGGACTTTGTTCACAATCGAACGTGGCTCAGCGTATTTATAGTTCACCTCGATTACACTTACTGTGGGGTGAGCGGCGCATTAGTTAACAAGATTGCCTTGGTAGTTAGTGGATTAGAGTTATACTTCAGGTCATGACAAGAGTTAGCTTGAGTCTACTGACCATTTGTCATGAGAGAAGGCAGTAGTTTAGCTGATTGGGAACGCACCAGCAATTGTTACTGAAATTCGGTTCAAAATATTCTTCATTAGTTGTTCTAAATTAAGTCTACCAGGTGAATGTTTTAAGATCTCTCCCTTAAGTAACGGGTCGTTAGTGGTGTTATATTCCTAAGCCCGTGAAAAGTACCGAGGTGAATGCACCACAGGTTGACTGGTATCAAAACGTAGACTACAAAGTTCAGTCAAATGTTGATTAGACAACATTTGTTTACTCTTCTAGTTCTTACACTACTTAATGTTCAGTGTTTATTATTCTTGTCCATCATTAATCGCAAACGAGCTCCCCCTCTTTGCAGTTTCTTCAACCAGTCAGTCCATCCTACTAAGCGTACACCGAAGGTATTTTGTCAAACATCTATAGTTCATGCGGTGCTTGATCAATCCTGCTCACAAATGTTCGCAGTATTCACAGTGAACTGGTATTTCACTCGTTTTTTTTCAGAAACGAAGTATTGGACTTGTGTTTCTTTGTTGGCCTACAACGTAGGTTGTGCTTATACTTGCACCGATCAAGAGCTAAGCTGTGGTTCAGTTGGTGTGAAGTGGATGTGTTGGCTACTTTACCTCTGGTTTTACCGTGAGCACATGCAAACCCTCACATCTAGAAATCATTCAACTTCTATCCCGAACAGGGTTGCCGGTCTGATAGTCCTAAAGGAAGATACGCCGTGCATGTTCCCAAGCCCAGGCAGCAAACCAGACCTCAGAACCTTCCCGCCAAATTCAGACCAGCGATTCCATTTAAATCTTTGGAGAGTATAAATGGTTGTCTGAAGCAAGACAGATTACCACAGTTTTATTCTTTCAGAATTCTTACACAATAAATCTGGTCATCTTTGATTACCATACATGAGTCACTTGAAAATTAACCAACGGAGCGTGCACTGCATTAATTAAGATATCCGCTCCAAAGGTGAATAGTTTTGGCGTCGTGTTTACTATGTTATTGATATACAGATTGAGAATAACACAACGTTCCCAGCAAGTTGTAATAAATTACGTTGAAACGTGGAGTATTACAACTTGCTGGGAACGTGGTGTTATTCTCAATCTGTTTATCAATAAGTTTAACCTAAATAACGATTGGACAATTAGCACCGCTAATCAGTAGTGTTGCAATTTGGTTGGTTTTGAAAGGATCCCCTCGTGAGAGATCTGAATGTCAACCAGACTGGACATCTCAATGGAAAACCCATACTTTCTCGAAGCGTTCCGAAAACACGGTGACTACAAGACAGAACAGTTGAACGAAGGTCAAATTACAAAAAGAGTACTCATAATAAAGCTGTAAAGTATCTGCCAGTTTCATTTCACGAGTTTCCAATTATTTATTCCATGTTAAGAAATGAGGGTCATGGTTATGAATCGTGTGAACGAAGTATGATAATCTGACTATGATAACAGAATTGTGGCTTGCTGGTCCTATTGTTGAATCACTTTGTGTCCAAATTGTTTTACTCACCAAGCACGATCTGTCTTCAGAGAAAGGTAAGTTTTTGAACGATAACATAATTTTTATTTTAGAAATGTAAAGCAGCATGTTCCCGAAAAGACTAATGGAGCAGATAGAAACTTTAATGCACAGGATATTGGACCTCAAAACACATCCCAGAATTGGTGAGGAAGCGTGTAACACATGTACGAGCTGACAATCATGTGTGCACAGAGTAGCCACCACACAGACCACTGACATCAGTGCCCGCTCGTCGTCCCCTAGAGAGCCTTCACCAGATGGGCCTCACGCAAATATTCATAGTTATTTATGCAACTGATAAAAGTCAGTTATTACGATATACTGTGACAGTTGCTCTTAGCTGCTGGTGTCCACCTTCACGGGTAAAGAAAGACTCGTTCATTAGCTTGCCAGTACCGTGGTAACCAGGTCCGTGACTGATTAACGGATTGCTCAGCCGTATTACTATCTATCACGTCTGGTTTCACATTAGACCACCGTTTTCCGCTTCATATTCTCCTGTTATTCAATAGAAACTTGGTAATATGCCAAGAAATTTGCCAGGCCATAAATCGTGCGAATCAACGCAAATTAACCACTACTATATTGAAATTTTTACTGCCAAACTAGACTTGCTTTCGTCCGCAGTTTTATGTAAGCGACAGGCTTCGTTGCATTAATGGAACTGGATTGAGCAACAAGGTATTCGACGTAGGTATCCTTTGTTCAGACCATTATACCATTTTGTGAATTGAGCTAGCACGCCTTGTTAGCTGAATAGCCTCTTTTGTCGAGACTGCGCATTTACTCGTACACGCCCCAGTCAAGTTTACTACAGTTCGGTCAAGCGGCATTCAAATTCGGACTCTATGGATAATTTGACTGGAACACATTTTGTAATGGTTGAATTAACTTCAGCTGAATGGTTTCGTTTGGTTGGAGGCATAGTCGTTAGAAAATCGCCCTTGTTTACAAATCATCGACCATCATTTAACCCACGTTGTAGTCTGTTCAAAATAGTGGGCAACAAATATTACGACTTCATATATTACCTTATTCTTGATTTGATGAATGCCACACGTGTTACGGCTGTGACCATCTCATGGATTCTACCCAAGCAAATTATATTTTTCCATAGGCAGATTGCAGCCTAGCACAGCCAATCATAATCGGTTTCTTCTGTGTTTATCACTTAACGACAATAAATGACCAGCGTCGGACACACATCCCTATCCAATAAGTGTTCCCAATTTTTCATTCAAACTGAGTCACAAGAAGCCTCGAGTCATGACAACCTATTTCTGCAGTCTACCCAAGCTGTGGCAGTCAGACACTATGTATAGGTGATTTGGTTGTATTGACTGTAAAGGCTTATCCTACCGTAAATCAAAGAAATGCACAAAATTCTCTTGGACTCAGGTTGCTTTGTGCAGATGTACAGCCAAGATGACTTCGCATTTTCAGGTACTTTCCCCTTATATCTACGGCCCCTTCTTTCTATCGTAGTTATTCGTTTTGAAGCGTCAAAATTAGGGCACATTTGATGTAGTGCACGCAATTCGACAGTAACATTATACGAAAAGACCAAGTAAAACCTTCATCGATTATAACAGTAGTTCAGGGAATCCATAGCTAACCACAATCCATGTGAATATCTGACTACGGATTAATTGCTGATACGTTCGGCAATTTTTGACTTCTTGTATATCTTAATCATGGACAATCATTCGCGACTGTGATGGACGATAAATATCGTATGAATCGGATACCCCGTATTTAAGCCACATACACAACTATGTCCAAATTGTTTGTATTATTCTGTACTTCACACCTTACTGAACGTTATTCTCGTAAAGACAACACAGAAGTCTTAAGAAGGCATGAAGAGTAAAACAGACCTTCTGGCTAGGTCCAGGATCGTGTAGGCTCATCGGCTCCGGAAGTATTTGCTAAGGCGATTGCTTCCTCGTACACGTATCCGACACATCAGCGATCTACTGAACAGTTTTATGTGGACCACACGTGGTTAATGATGAATAACGTTGGAAGTAAAACGACAGTGTACCTATGGTTTAACGAACAGATTAATCTGGATAACTTACAGTAATGTGCGTGGGTATTTACTCGTTGCTTGTTTGTGCGGTCATCAGTGTTCACACCCGATCAACTAGGTGCTTAACTAGATCTGCGTAGTTATAAGTAGTTTGACGGATTTTATCATTTAGAAGAAACATAATTGCAAAATATTTAGCCGAAGTCTAGGTTTTTGGTAAGTTGTCGCTTCTGATTTATCATATCTGCTATACTCCTCAGCAGTATTAAAATGTCAGTGCTTATCGAGGGCGTTGATGGATTCCATTATGAATTGACGGAGAATTCCGATTTCGGTAGTCCATCTCCTAGATCTTTTAGTGGATTCCGTATGCCACAACTGGTCTGAGGGTGGAGGATCTAGGTCCAGATATGACAGTTCTAAGCTGCTGTAGCATTCGCTGCGCTTGGGCATGCTGTGTCCGTTGGTGTTTCGTGTTCAGATTTTTCGCATCAAGATATATTCTAAATTTATATGCAATTGAAAATTAAGTACATATTATTTCTGAAAACTGACGTCTAAAACAGTGTCCCCCAAGTATAAACGATGGATTGGCTTACTAAAATGCATCGCCTTGCTAGATAATTGGTTTTTCTTTTGATCCTTACGCAATTGCACCCAAATCTGACCATTTTCACTCTTTTTTTCTCATTCAATTTCAGCTACGTTGCCCACACACCGAAATGTTTCCTGTATTTTCTACTGAATAGTCGAGCCATTCTCCTGTTCAAAGCAAAACTATAACTATGAACTACCAAACGGATATCTTTTAAGCACTATGCACCCTTGCAATTCGTATAGTTTATTGTGAGAGTTTTATTTTCAATAGAACATCTATGCGCTGTACATCTTGTTTTAATAGCTGTTGAATCAAATCAATCCTGGAGGCATGGTGATTACCTAACTAAAATTGTTCCGATTTGTTCGAGTACCTAGAGACTGCTATGCAGTAAGGAAACTGAAGAATCGATATCCTTGATCTGTTGTTGGTAGACTCACTACTGCTAACTGTGTGCGTTGTTTTCCAGGGTAGGACTACCAGTGAATTCGCAGTTGTGTTCGTAGACATTATTTAATAATCGGAGGGTGACTAGAAAATCACTTTGTAACAATTTACATTATGATGCTTGCTCTTGCAGATCCGTTTGTTCCGGTGGCTTTTCGGACAGCGTACTGCCCCAGCTCATCGTTGGTTAATTTGTCCCGTGACGGATTGTTGGCCTGTGGCAGGAAATGTTACAACCATTGCTAATGATATCAGGTAAAATAAAATATGCGCCCAGTAATTCAAAAAATCGGAACTAGTCACATTCATCAACAGCATAATCATCATCGGTGATGTGTGACGGATTATGGTCTGTTGCATTCTACAACATACCTTTTAGTTCATCAGTGCGGTTAAGTCAATGATTGTCAGAAGATATAACATGGCTTCTTAGATGTGGCATTCACGTCTATATACATGCTGTAATGAGAAAATGTTGAGTATTCCTGAGATCGCACTGTAGACAGTCTGATCGAAATCGGTGTTCCTAGCGATAAACTTGAATGTTTGGTATTCTTCAATATCTTAACTACTCACTTTCGGTTTAGAGCACGACTACTGACTGTGCATTAGCTGCACCATTATACATAGCCAACCTACAGACAAATAACCTTCTTTACTTTCTGGGTAACTACGAATTTCACAGGCCTCACGTAAACGATATATTTTATCTGATTAAAAATACTAATGACAACCAAGCTCCATTGATGTATTTCAGTTGCACGTATCTCGACGTTAAATTCACCATCAATATGGAGAAAATCAGTGGATTGTCTCCACTACGTGCTCATTTGTTCGTATAAAGAATGCACCAATTCAAGAGTCATTCAATGAGAAAAATACTTGAGATGTTCAATGTAAGCATTTCTACAGCCTTGTCCTGCTGCAATGGAAACGCAAATTGAACCGTTGCTTAACAGATAGGGTTAGAAAAATTTACAAGCTGGACACACTGTTGGGCAAAATTCGGTGTCTCTGAGACACTATTTTGCATTCAAACTGTCCAAACAGTGAGTAGAATTACCTTTTTTATTCTATAAGGCGAGCTCGTCAGCTTACTTGAGAATGTCAACATGAATCGAGGGTCATCGTATCGTTCACTATTTACCAGATATTGGCGTCGTACCTCAAGACTGCTTTGGTTATATTCTCTACGTCTTTTCCCCTCTATTCACTTTCGCACTGTTGTCAATCAGGTTACTGTGGCAGGACTTCACGGCGGTGATGGGACAAGATTTGTGAACGCCCTCGTAGTGGTTTCTCAACGATCAGAGAGAAGTCATTTTCAACGCGATTGAGTCCCGCTTAAGTAGCACTAGACATTGTTTAATGTCGGATACCACATTTCCAATCACTTGTGATATTCATCAAACTTACTCCAGAATTTTTAATATTTAACATCTATCATTTACTCTCGGAATCTACAATAAGCGTTTACATGTGTGAGACCAGTTGGTGCAGGCTCCCTATTTACCTTGATCAGTTATCTCAAAACCAGTTGAGTCCCTAACAAACGTGAATGTATTGACGTATTACGGGCATGTGTACCATTGCAGGCACGCTGCCGCTTCAACCGCTTTATAGCACTCGACTTCCCTCTATAAACCGTGACCAACCAACAAGTGCTATGCACTATTGCCTAGTTGATATGTTCTGAATTAAGGTATACTGCCAGAACCCTTGATATGCGCCAATACCTAAGATGTTCTCGTAAACTGCCTGTCCCAATTCACCCGTCCTTTCTTGCACAAATTGGACCAAACCACTGCAAAGCTTGAGTATACAACAAGTATACATTGATGAACCCATTTGGTCCAGTCGATATCGGGTATTTTTGTACATATACGGTAGCTACATTCAGCACACGAGTTGGGCAAATTTTGAGTGGTCACGCTCTTTAGTGCAGTCCCGCTGCTTGGTTGATTGGTTCCCATAATGCTCCTCGCTCTATAATTTTTATGAGCAAGAATGAACAAAGGAAACGTTTCCCAAAATTTCGTTGCACTATGTCGGCATAAAGTTAAACACATATTGTGGAGGATTGTCAGGTCGGAGGTGCGAGTTTTCGAACGCTCAGCCGAATACCTCAACGCGGGGAGATACGTTCAAAAGCCTGCCGCGATCGAATCAAGAACAACGTGCGCGACCGGATGAGTCATCGCTCGACTGGATCGGACCAACGGGCGAGGCAGGGCAGGCGAAATACGACAGACGGCCAGATCGGAGGCGTGGTTTTTCCAACATTCAGAGGAACATCTCGACACGATGTTGGAATACGGTCAAGGCCAACATTGGGTGGATGGCGGACAGCACGAGCAGCCGGACGAGCCATCGCGCAACGAAATCGGACAAACAGACGAGGAATGGCAGGCAGAAAACCCCCCGGTAGAAGGCGCCGATCACACACGTAAACCGGTCAGAAGTGCACACGACGTGTGAACGGAAACCGGATGGTGTTGTGGATTGGAATTATGACTCATAAACGAGAGAGCGCACGTTGCATGTGAGTGGCGATTTGGACAATAAAGATTGTGCTTTATTGGGCGCCTTCTCGCTACATTATTATTGAAAGCTGAAATATTTTGTGCGGTTTACAAAGTTTTACGGACTCAAAAATATCTAATGAGTCACACTGTATATATGTGGGTGTATCTGATTGAGTCTCTATGGTTTTTGGAAATTGCTTGCTTGCCCTAGCTCACAGAAGCCAACTGTTGAGAATCAATTGCTTGCTCCTAGTTGTGCTGGTATCTGATGACGCATACGGTAGATGCAGTTGGGATGCGTTAGCATGTCAGATTCGCTTTGCCTCATCATAACAAGCTCCGAAGAGACCATACCATATCCCTGACTGTTTGTGCAAGTGTTCAGATAAAATGAAAGTATACCAAATTTGCACGTTTATACTCGCTAGGATTCTGACCTTTTACAGCAGTAGTGGCGTGAAAAACGTATAACCTTTTTTAATTTCATGAGTTTCCTGTCTTGGATTGATATTCGTCGTGTGACACAAACTGTTCTACCCAGCCCTGTATTCAGAGTTTATCAGATACTGCCTAAACACGAACTATCCCCGTGCTAACAAAAATTAAATAAACTGTGTTCTACACGGTCAGTTATATTCACATTCTACTTCAAGCGCAGCCGAGCACCGTTATTCCTTACCAGGCCGAAAGCAACCTACCAACTTGCCCAGTCAAGCGATTTTCACAATATTTTCCCTTTCACCATCTCAAGTCAAACATCCGTAGAACCAAATTTAAACACGAGATCTTTCCGCTACATCTACTGGAGGCATTACCCACCCTGTCCATTTTCCACACCCCAACATAAAGGAGTCAACGCATCATGATCAACATCTGTTGTCCGCTCGGACATAGACAAACAGCTCAACCTGCCACATCCGTGCTAGTGGGTACGTTGTTTCTTACTAACCACGTATGGGATCATTCAGCCAAGACATTCAGTGTGTATGCTGTTTCACACGCTTGCTTCACTTCCCGTCTGTTCCTGATTGTGACAGTTGCTCGCGTTGAGTCCATTCACTGCAATAAACCAACCCTTCTACAAACTATCTTTTGAACTTACGGGATACCACACTGTTCAGTTGACTTCACAACAGAAAAACAACTGCAAAAATTTGAGCATGGTGGAAGGTTGAACGAATAACGTAACGATGTCAGTTCAGTAAAAAGCTAGACAGTGGTTCACCATGTGAGAGAGACATTTAGAGTCTAGGGTCATCGCGCGCTGTGGCTTCAGTAAGTTGCAACCGAAAACGGTCAGCCACACACCGACTAAAACCGAATTTATCGTTGTACCAAAGTCGTGCATGGAGATCAGAGAACAACTGACAATCATTTTGGAACGGAAGATAATTGTGCATACACCGCAGCTACATGTTGTGTAATGTACTTTTGCAAACAAACTCTGCTTCCGTTTTCCGGCAAAATATTTACCTTTGGTTTTCTAACGGTCAGAAATCTCCGGGTGGCGACTGCAGTAAAGTCGGTGTACGGACATCCATTAAATGTGGAATTAAGTAGAAAATACCAGTTTCAGAAGCATCACCAGAAAACAGAATCGATGCAATCTCTCCATGTGGTTTTGTGTAATACCAGGCTTGAAAAGTGGTTAAACATCTTGCTGTGTCATTCGAGTGTGTACTGCGTGCAGCTTCCTGTCTAAGGAAGACAAATCTTTACGTTTTCTCCCACTATTTTTGTTGTTAACCTATCTTATAATACTCCAGGTTAATTTGTGTTTTATTTAAATAAGAATTCCAGACGTTCTGCAGGCGTAAATCTGATCTACGTGTAATCAGTTCCTACAGTCAATTTGCTTCCAACTGTACTTCAGTCAATTTATCATTTCAGCTCATTGCTCAATTTTTAGACGTTGAATATTGATTTTCGACTATGGAACAAATGAAAAAGGGTTTTGATGTAATTGTCATGTAATAGTACCGTACTCGAATGTTCGCCGTATAGTTGGAATCTGAAAATTGCTGTTTGGCACTCGCTGCTTAGTCGATCGATGAGTGTGGTCGATACGCGCGACATTCTCATGTATGCCTCACAGACGAGGCATGACAGTCGTGCAGGTGCACGTGTACAAAACTTTGAACACAATTTATTGGGGTCTTATGGGGTAATTCTGTTGTTGATAAACAGATTGGGAATAACACAACGCAGTCCGAGCAGGTTGTAATACTCTACGTTTTAACGGCCTTCCTCAAGAAGGCCACCCAAGGTGGTTAAAATGTAGAGTATTAAAAATTGGTCGGACTGCGTTGTGTTATTCCCAATCTGTTCATCAATAACATGTTAAACACGACGCTCAAACTATTCAGCTTCATTCGTACTAAATTTGGTGCGGATATCTTACAAGTGATTAGTAATTCTTTTGAATTCTTACGCTTCTCACTTCAGCATCCCCTGTCCTCGGGAAATTGGTGACATCTAGCTATAGATGATAAAACTAACCCCCACTGCAAACAAACTTTTCCACCCATCAGTGGGCAACCATGATGATAACTACACGATGGTCTTGCAGTCGGCAATCAGAAGTCACACATTTTCATACACCGGATTAATACTAATGACTATTCCAACTAGCTTATTTTACCAATTTTGGATTTCCTCAAACATGGAAATTGCTGTCAAATTAGCAGATAGATAAAGCGCTGCTGTAGATTCGTGAATCCTTGCAAAAATCAAAACATACATTTTCGTGAGATGAACATGTGCGCTTGCGAACTGAACTCAAGCATACATTTGTTGTAATGTAAATTGCATGAGGTTGGTTGTTTTTGGCATCCTTGAATATACTTCTGTGCATGTGCACTCACAATGACGTCTGCTTGATTATATTTTCACAGTCAACAATTCGCCAACTCAAAGCGCCTCTCTGGTCAATCAGACCCATAAGGCTATCAGAACCCTTCACCGTCTGTGAAACAGTCGTGTTTTTTATGGTCGCCAAGTTGACAGGCTGAAAGTAACACAAGATGAGCGACGGTACTCGGTAGTAGGTTGCTGCAAGTGATGACGTTTGGAACGGTCATGGTTGAGAGACAAACGTACAAGTCAGTAGACGCCAACACTCAATCAGAAGGCTCGTCTCATCAAACCACGTATTCACAAGCTTCTTGAAAATATTTCTGTTGAGCACTGTCACTGCCTTGATCGGTTGCTGCAGCCGTATTCACAGTAAACAGTGCTATGTTTCCTGGTAGACACACGCACAGTGCAACTCGTGATTCCATGTAACAAAGTGTGCAAGAAGGGTGTAAACTGAACGCGGTGTTGTTCAAACGGGTTTTCTCATGATTTCGGCTACAGATGCAGTTAGGCATAAACTTTACACGTCAATACGTTTGGCAACCAAATCGTATCACCGTCAGGTTCATTCTGAGACAAGGGTAATCAGTCTTAGTGACAGCCAGTCTTCATACATTCTCTACCCCAATTCCTCAAAAACCATCACTATGGGAAACAAAACTGGATCGACTCAAAAAGGTAAAACGTTTGGAGGGATTACTATTTTTGTCCATGTTCCAGACTTGGTTGATGCACGAGCTGGATGAGTAGTGAAACCAAACTGTCATCTATAGAATTTGATCCACTCAGCGCAGATGTGGTCGTCTGATGGGAATGGTTGTTGAAAGTAAGTGCTGCACATAGTATCGGGTCTTTTGGCTCGGATTTGTCAATACTCTGAGACTCGATGGACCCCGTTGGTAAATGCTGATAAATGGTTAACATCAGCATTGATCTATATATCTACGGATGAATAGCGCAACCCACTCACGAATGGGTTCACATCTGCAATATCAACATCTGCGGCTGCCATAGTAGTGGACGTTGTCGAATTTGAATAGTGTTCCTTATATGATGGGTGGTAACAACCGAAAAAAATAGTACTGTGCTCCTGATAACTTTCGACCATTAAGCACACTGCTCATCTTGCCATATTTTATAAGATGCACACTTGTCGTTTTCGTTCATTTAAGTTTGGAGTTCCACAGTTTGACGGCTACAGAGTCGTACCAGCTTAGCTTACTTCAACGGAAGCTTAGGAAGCACAGATTTGTTCAACAACAGGATTGGTCATCATCCTCGTCCTAGTTGGAGTTTCATGTACAGAATATCCAAAGCCCAGAAGCACACCATTAAACTTTAACACTAGGCTGCCCAGGCCCTGAGCTTAACGCTTATCTGTCCCATATGTTGCGGCACTCAATCAATCTAGGAAAAAAGATTGACCACGAAAGAATTCGCCCTAGCAACAGACTAACTGATACTGCCATCGAAAGATGCCACACACTTACCGCCGTCACAGAAACAAATTCACTCAAAACCACTCTTCGCAGTCATGTATAAACATGTCCTGGGTACACAATCATATTTTCAGTTTAACCAGTCACCTTTACCGACTGAATAAGTAGTTTTCATGGCACTGTCCATCAACCAGTGCACTTTGTTCCAAGACTATAGATGACAACGAGTAGAAAAAAAGTGGAGTATCCCCAACGAGGTGGTCATTCGGCATTTTCCCACCAACATGCACTCTTTCTCGAATTGCATTGCGCTTTATTCTGTGCAAGATAATGTTATCGCGTGACTCACGAAATATTAATTTTCATTTTCAGTTTTTATCTTTAACACTGCTAGAAGATCTGAATAGCAAGGTCTTCTGCGCTGATCTCTATAAAAAAACAAGATGCTGGTCCGTCAGCTGTATCCGCTAACCCGTTTTGTAAAAACACTATTACAGTAGATCCTTCTATCTCCGAAAGTCACCACATCCTGATTTCAGATTAGTGAGTTACCTAAAGTGCAGACTGATACCCGCTGGTAAATCTAGTTAGTGTACCCATCAAACAACATATCCGTCCTCGTGTGAAAGTTGGAAGGAAAAACAGACAGTGAAGGGAAGTGACAAAGTAACAAGAAAATTTGCGAATGCAGAATAAAAACGAATCAGTAAGATATGCAGAAAAAAATCAGTCCTTTTCAGCAAAGCCTGAAGTTCATCCATCTTGTGTTTTACGGTAGAATAAAGGATATTACCATCATACTTTGTTGCACTTGCACTCGTAGGATGCCTCTTATGCATGCACCTGAAATGAGTATGTTCAACGAATACGTCCGGCTAACTGTCTAAAAAATGCACCTTATTATTAAAACCGATCCGACATTTGGATGAAGATGAAAACCCCATTATCTTGCCTGCACAGATGCTCATATCTGACTTCGACTCGTTTTGTTCAGTTTAGTAGGTTTTGTCACAGGCAGGCACCGAACTTATAGTAGTTTGTCCTTGCGATGAGTAGATTCGAAACTCCGCTCACCATTCCCACTAAATCGTTCTGTCGTCTTCAGCTAAGGCTAGAATTATCAACTAGCTGTAAACAGCTGACAGTTGCTCAGCCCATTAGCGGTACCCTGTATGATTCGTTAAATGGAGAAAAAATCCGTGGTTAAAGGTGATTTAGAAATACACCAATGCCTGGTGAACATGACACGTCACATAACCAGCTTGCAATCGTAATGATGATTTCAGGTCTTTTACTGTTCACTCGCAATTCAACCGTATATCAGCAGTCGTTTCGCTCTTGTCTGGGCTCATCAGGTAGAAGTGTTCAAACTAACGTTTGACTCGAAGTATGAGCACAGTCTCTTATCCAGCAGACCAACAATGATGACGTGGGTTAAGTCTATCCAGCACACATTTAGGTGGTCCACAGCCAAAGGTAACTTTCCATTCATTCTAGGGGCGAACGAAGCCGGACAGCAAAAAAACGTTATTTCAAGAGAGAGACAAAATCGGAACATACCTATACACTGAGTTTAAATTCCCATCTAGTTATCGACAATTTTGACTTTATACATACTAACGGTTGTGAGTCTCCCTAGAATACTTCTATGTTAGTGATGTACAAACATCCAATGCGTACCACAATTTCTACAATTCCAAATCTACCTGGTGTTTCTTGCAGTTAATTATTGATTTATCTTCCTTATTCTGAGTGTAACATTTTCGTGTACATGCGTGCACGTACGTCCATGAGTTTTAGATTACACGTGACCGAAAAATGACCACACAGTGCACAACATTTTTTTGGTTCCAGAGGTATGCTGAGTTATTTGGTCTCGAGGACAACGGTAAGAAAAGCAATCGGGAACGGAAGGAGACAGTCTGCCTCTCAGAAAGTAACACAATTACTCACGTGGCATATCTCATCTACTGTTTTGTAGTAGCATAGCTTCTCAATGGAAAACTGCATACCGGTCAGCTTGGACGCAACCGCACACACGCGCCGAAACTTAACTGTCATGTATAAAACGTGCTTCCGACTGCAAATGCTGGGACTCTACGTGTGTGCACCAAGTCGGTCATGTCGGGAAGACATACTAAGGAACTGGTACAATCGGACATGAGTGCGAATATGCAAGAGTTTGTTATTAGCGCATGTGAAGAAGCTTTTCAATTGTTCCAAATGGAGAAAGATGTTGCAAACTATTTGAAAAACAAAATGCGAAAACGCTATCTCGGTTGTTGGCATTGCATTGTTGGTGAGAAATTTGGAAGGTTAGTATCAATAGTAGTAGTATTCTTACAGTGTAGCTGAAACGATTCAGATAGCTTCGCTTTCACAATGCCTGGTACTCTCTGTTTACTTAAAATATCCCCTACTGATCACGAAAATCCGCCCTAATTCTGTTGTCAGTCTCACATAGTCGAATTACAGGTTTCTGTAGGTTCCCAGTAGATTCCTGTGGGTGACAGGAAATTAAAAACTTGTGTTTTCATGCTTCTGCTTTCATCTGGAAGAAACATATGCTGGACAGTTCGTGAGCAGAAAAAACGATTATAAAGAAGAAAGTTTGACAGGGTGAGGAATACTTGTGTGCAGATCGCCAGTACACTGTAGCAACCTACCAGCTTAACCAACAATCATACGGAAGGGAAACAAAAGCCGAGTAGACACAGACGAAAAGGCACATCTGGCGAATTATGGAACTGTATTAGGTTGGTAGTCAATGGAGCTAGAGAGCTGGCTTTCTCTCGCAGGTATACAATAGAGTTTTCAACATCTTAGCCTAACGACTCTTGAACACAGATTTGATTATTGCGCTTCACAGAGAGCAGAGTTTAATAGAAAAAAGTGTTGTTTACTCACTAGCCTGCCTCGTTAAGAGTGAACTTTAGCAGACAGATTGCTTACTCGTTCGTTAGTTGAAAGAAGTCTGTTAAACGCTGCTTAGGTACATACGTAACGATATAAATATGAAAGGAGATTTCAGTCAGGTGCCAGTAGCTCCTTGCAGACGAACCCAATGCTGACTGTTTTTTGTTGTTGAAGAAACACGTCAGTGGGACCACTTATTCAAATTCCTCCAGAACCTAGCCATATAACTTGATACATCTCGGTTCTAAAAGTATACACGAGCACAGATGACAAACTACTTTGAAATATCATCAGCAGATAAAATACAGGAACGATTTTATGTTTAGCATTCACGCTGCACAGATAAATAAAATGAATTTTGATCATGAGAATCTACTTGGCAGTATGTGCTTAAGAATGCACGAAGCTTACCAGTATTAATTATACAAACTGAACGGAGCTAAAACGTGAACTCCTTCATCTAACACAACTTTGGGCGTGACCTCATATTCCCAAAGCAATACGACAGAAATACTTCATTGATTTTGATGCTCCTCCGATTAGGAGTAGGCCGGATTTTGGCCTGCAATAGGACTAGAACTTGCCCATACGGTATACGTTTCATCGGCCGAGCTGTAGAAAGATGTTTGGAGCCAGCAAATTGTTCATCTGAATTCGATCACTCCTAACGCTGTTGTGTCGAACGCAATACTTCAGGTTGTCCAGGACACAAAGTAATCTAGCAAAATTTCTGAAGCGGTTGGCCGTGTCATTTTCGTACTGGAGCTACTAACCACAACGAAATTAAAATTTTCAACTTGTTCTCATCAATGATGTCATTCAAAACTTTGACATTAAGGCATTCTTAGAACCCTAACCAGGACAATCTAACCTGTGGATAGTTTGCTAGGTTCCATATGACACGTGAGTAGATCGGTCCCCAGTCGAAAATTTCTGAGCTCCCGTGGTGACTTTGTAGTCCAGCTGTTAGTGTACACGCTACGCAGAGATAACCTGTTTATGTCAACGGATTCATTCTAGACAAACGTCACTAAAAGACCTCATCTGAAGCAATCTGTATTTCAGTCGATTTGCAGCAAAAGCGCAGTTTGAATGGATCAGGTTTCACAGGCCAGTTTGCGTAACCTTTCATATTGGAAGTGTGTTTTTGTCCTAATGCCTGGTTCACACTAATTTTCAACTCATGACAGAGTATTTCGCAGTCAATTATCCCGGCATTATGTCGTCTTGTTTTTAATTCAAACACTAGCAAGTGGCAGCTATATTCGTGTTGCAAGCACACAACGTAACAACTCAAAACGTGTACACGAACGGATCCAAACAAATACACAGTAGATTAGTCAGCTTGAAAGTAGACATTTGGCCACGTGCTTCAGGGGGCATAAATATCGGATGATAACACTGGCACACACGTGTGTACAGGATGGGTTTGTCATTAGGCCTACAAATCCATTACCAGGGCTAAGTCACCTGCTCGGTTCAGATAAGACGCAAAGGGCCTAATTGTTTCGCTTCAATTTGAAAACTGCAGTGTAGCATTTAACGAAAAAACTGTCAACAAATGTGCTATCTACATTTACTGTGTCCCATTCTGAAGTCAAACCTACTTTGCAAATCCAAGGTGGGTTGCTGGAACGTTCACACAGGTCACGGAAAATTTCTGTCCATTAAAAACTGCCCTAAAGCTCGTAAGGTTAAACGGTCAGTAATTTTGAGATTCCTTCTGTGCAGTATAGAAGGACGCCCATAGAGGTAGGAGCCGGTTGTTTACAACCCAACATTCTTTGACGGCTCCTTGACCCACTACAGCACGGTTTCAGACACAGGAACCCTTGTCTTACAAACCTTCTTATTACAGAAGTTAAGTGGTGGAAAACAATGACTCAACGTCAGGCCCTAACTATAATTTTTAATGACTTCAGTAACATAGCTGACAGGATATATTTACGTGTATGAAGGTGCACTTCCTCGGAATAAGCGTGAAGATCTCATGATGGACACCTGTTTTTATGGTAAGCAGTGAGTAATGTGTTGTTCTAGAATATTACATCTCGCCCCCCCCCCGCATTATGAGATGAGCGGTGTGTCTTGTGTTTGAGATTTGGATCCTGTTATTTCCTGCCATTACGTCACTTAACCTTGTGATCTTCTGGGAGTGCGTTATTGAATGTTTTCGAATAACTTTGGGATGTAACAGACTGGATATTTTAGTAAGACTGGAGAACTTGCACGGTGTTTTGAACTAGGGTTGGATGTATTTTACAAAATAGCTGACGGCAACACATTGCACACGAAGCACAGTGGCAGGCGTTGCCCCACTTATTGCTGTTTTTGTTGCAATAAAATGAACGGAGGTCTCTATTGTGATTCAGCCTGTAGATCTCGGTTTTGATATCGCCAATAGCCAATGGCACCCAACCAACAGTAAGTGCACGTGTGCCTGGTTTGCGGAACTTTCAGAAATTCTGAAGGTTGACCTGTTTTGCAAATTATTTACTGCGGTCATGAGACCACATCTCGAGTGGGGTGTCCGGGCAAACTTGTGATAATTTAGCACCAGAGGGTTAGTGTGTACGGTTACCCGCATGATGAAGGGTTTGAAATGTGTACTGTGCACCCAGAGACTTGAAAACCGGACACCTATTTGCCATTTCATCAGCATCAGCAGGACGATCTGATTCTCGCCAACCGTATACTTACTAGTCTCATAAGCCTTGACTACAGCGGAACATTTGTACTGGCAGAACTGCAAACTGTCCAGTGATATCTGAATTTGAACAAACTGCCCACAGTGGTCACGTGAGGGTTGAGTACCGCATCGCTGTGCGTGTCCCGAATCACCCGGATGTTCTCTCGGAGGATTTGATGCATGCGCAATCGGTTGGAGATTTGAAGCACAAAATGGATGTTCTGTGGTCAATGGTTACTTTTCCCATGCATTATTTTACTTAATTAATATCAAATATTTCTTGATTACCACTTTCTCCTATGTTCCTGTTCATCAGTGACCGCTGCTAATTATGTCTACATTATCCAGCCATGCTCACTGTCCCGTTCTGTTTAATTTGAGAACTGAGTTCAATGCCATTTTTATCAGTTGACCAGTGCAGCCTGGACAGCTGTGTCGGTCACGTGAACATTAATTGGGTGGCCTACGATTGGAATCCTGTGCACAAGCTCAGTCGTCTTGGTGTGCTTAAATATATGCAGCTTCTGCTTGAGTTTCAACGACGAGCATTAGCAGGAACACACACTTAACACACTCTTAACTTTCCCGTCCCACCTGAACCACAGCCTGACGTTTGGAATCCATCATCTTGCCGGTCTCTCTGCTTATGAACATGCTATCTCCAGCCACATGGAAAATCCCAGCGGATTTGTACTACTCGATCTCGTTATCCCTGATTTAGCCTCGTCCGTCTGACCTGCGCCACATAGCTTGTCTGTACATCATTCCAGTTGCGTGGTAATTCATAGCCAGTTGAATGATTTTAACAGTTTATCTCACCGTTATCTCGATAACTTGTTCGCTTCATAGAGCAGAAACGAACAGCTGGATTATGACGACCAATTCAACTGAACAGACTGAACATACATCGTCTGAATGTGGTTAGACAGGTATACTTAGTCCACCTGAGGGCATGCAAAATTGTGAGGGAGGTAGCAATCTCGAAACGTGGCGGCTTGCAAAGATTAGGATGGGTAAGACTTCGCGAAAAATCCAAAAATATATCAGAAGACGCCTCTCGTTCAAAGCTACATGTACTTTTATTATTAAATTCGAGTTTGTTTGAGTCCGTTCCGGGGAGCTATTGGATAGTGATTATTTGAGGTCAACAACGCTGGTAATTAACTTGCATAAAAATCGTTTGAATGAGGATGTAGGGTTTTTTCGAAGAAAGAAATTTCATCGTAAAGAGAGTTCAAATGACCTGATCAAATATAAAAGATCGTGTTCGACAGCACAATAAGCGTTTCCCGAAAGTCCAAATATAAATGCGACAAAACAGTTCTATTTCTCTAATATTCATGTGTCAGTTAAAATGTGCGGAAAGGTAATGGCGGCAGACTGTCCTTTGAGAAATCCGGAACGTTTTAAAAAATGATACATCCATTGTTCTTGCGGATAACTTCCTTAATTGACTAGAATGTTACTAATTGAAAGGTAGTGATAAGAAATTCCTTTTGTATAAAGCGAGTATCATTTACAACTGATCACAGTTGATGCTTTCCAATAGAATATTTCAGTCAGAAATTAACTTAGGGTTTCGATCTTGTCAAAGCTTCCCATTGATGCACATCTTTATCATAACCGAGTTTCAGAAGTATTATCTAGTAAATCTAGTGAACTCTCTGTCTTCCACCTGGAACAAATTTTTCAGTGTGAGGTCGCCCACTGCAGTAGACTGAATAGCTAATATGTCATCTCTCGGGGCGAATGCGTATCCTGAAAATCGACCGATTTTAGGAATTTCGTGCAGTTACTAGTTTGTGATAGGTACTGTCGTTAGTGCTCGGTCCACAATGAGGTAATCAGGGGAAAATCAACCCTTGGTCAAACAACTGGTGTACACATCTCCACTATGACTGAGGTTATTTTTCAAGAATGTCGTTTGGCAATGGAAGGTTGCTTCTACACTTCTTGTAGGCACAAATGTTAGCGAGTGACAACGAAAGTAACTTCACACCATTCAAGTCGTCTGAGTTGCAGCTCTGTATTCTTTGCAAAGCGCTTGTTGCTGAAATACATGGTGCGCAATTTAATATACCTACTGATTGATAATGCTGGCGAGCAACTGAATGAAAGCAAGTCTACTAAAATGAACAGATTATTTCAAGCAACGAAGTAGTAGTTATGAGTACTACTTCACTTCCGTGTAGTAAACTGACATAGCTGCCACAAGGAAAACTGTCTTGTCAAGGTTTTAGATGGATTCAGCGCATCAACGTCGAAGGAGGCAAACATATCCGTTAGCTGAATTGTTTTCCACTGGCAACTGAATGCGCATTCTCTATGATCTCAATGATATATTTAGAAAAATCCTTCTGAAGAAAGATTGGTATTCTGAAACAGTTGATAAGGTAACGGCCTTCCAAAAATATTACTCTGTTCTACGTAGAGGTTACGCATTTGTCCCGATAGTTTCAAACCGAAAACGAGCTTAGTCGCTTCAATGTATTGACGATATAGCTGAGTCTCCGAAAGAGTGTACAGATAACACAAATGAACGGCTGAAATGTTGACTGAGCGTTTACTCAGTAAGCCCACGTGAGTATCTTAATGGTCGAATTTCAGACTTGACAGTAGATAGTTAGAAGTGAACGCGAATTTTCTTTAATATTCTTAATGTGGGAGATTTCTGGACAATTGTAGAACAAGAGCGGCTCACAGAATTTACAAGTGACAGCATCATATGCTTAAAGTTCTAATCTACAGCAGTTAAGGATTTTTGACTCAAAACGCGAAGAGAATACCCGTCTTTTTATAAGAAGCCAACGAAGTCCTATTATCGGTCGACTCAACATACGATTTTGAGGATACCTTTTCCAAAAATGCAACGTCGGAAAGTAGAACCATTTCATGCTTCCAGGTGGTAGCAGAAATTCAAGTCTGGGTTCATAAATTATAACTATAAGTGATTTTCCCATATAAATGGTTACAAGGTGTGTAACAATGTATGAACATGTTTTGTTCACCGCATGCGAAAACATCAGGAAATGCAGAACAGTTTTGCTTTTGTTCACCATCTTAGAATAACTCTAGTGATCGTTGCAGGATTCCATTTCGCTTGAATCAAACGAACTGATTGTACTCAGAAACGGATGGCAAATAATCCTGAACATTTTTGCGCTAGGTGATTATGATGTATGTGCTCAAAGAATGTTCGTTCTTGGTTGTTCACTGCTTACCTAGAACCTCGTTGATACGTTCCGTCTTGGGATTTGCACCTGTTTCTCTGCATTCATTGCACATGAACGTGTGATCGACGTGACAACAAACATAGAACAGTTTTTGCACAAAAGCATGCAGACGGATGTGAAGAGTAGACGAACTTCACAACTCAACTATTTAGGATAACTAGATGTTTATGAACAGATCAATTAATTAGCAAAACGTCCAAGACTTCGATAATTGTGAGCATCAATAGTCATCAGAGCTGCTCACGATTACTGTGTATAACTTTTCTGATCAGTTAATGGTGGGGTCTCAATTTCTCCCGATCACTGAATGTCTTTCTGAGCCGATTTAAAGCAGGTGGCCAATGTGAGCGTGGTTGTTTTGACGGGCTTGATAGCCTATTACCTCAACAGAATCTTCATGAAGTTAACAAGCAGTATGTGATCAAACGTGCGTTAACGTGTAGATAATGCAATCTCTGACCATCACTTATGTTTTAGTTTAGTTATCTGCAGTATCAACCACTCGACGGCTAACGGCGAACTGTTGTAGAAGAAAAACTGGTGGCTGATGGGCTTGTTACTTGATGAAATGGCCAGCAGAACATCAAACCCTTTGGGAATGAAAATTGTTCAGTGAGTACCTTGGATGGCAAAAGTGACTAGTGAAGTGAATTGCTCATTGTTTTTGACTTTGGCGTGATGCTGACGAGGCACGTTATAACACAGGTTTATCCACCAGAGGTTGACATTTTCTAATCAAATTGTAAATGTGGCCACCATTTCCACCTCGGGAATTACGTCTTTATGGTTCGTCAACATTTTGCGTGATAAACCAAGCAAAACTTATTCAAAAAAAGGAGAGTTAACTACCGGTTCTGAGTATCATCCATTTTCTGGCAGGCACAGCCGGACAGTAAGGTCTGAGCAAATGTTAGCTCCAACTTCCATGGTCACACCTGTCAGGTATGAGTGTATATGTCGGCATCCATTTACCTGTTCTATGTGATGCATTGAGGTGATGCCCCGGACGCACAGACCTCGAGCAAACAGTCCACAGAACAAAGTAGGCACAGTGTGCACGTGATCCCGTTTTACGTGGTCCTACAGATCGACTTTTCTGGTTTAAAGTAGTGACACGTGACTACAAACGATGGTCGCAAGCTGAAGACTACTCGAAAAAATGACCTAACGACAGTTTCGTTGGCCGCCTGTCAGCATTCATGTTAAACCAAAAGTGGCGTAATTAGGCTCTTGAGAATCAGTGTATCCGGTAATGCAAAAATGAGCTGACCACAAAAGCTGTTTCTAATTGAAGCAGTAGATCGGAACTTACCAGTTTTTGTTGGCATTAACTTTGCTTTATCGATTAATTGTATCTGAGCACACAAATGTTCAAGTGATGCTATTGTTGACTTACACGCAGTGAACCTGACCGTGACATACAGCCACTACAAGCTGATTCAAACTTCGGAATTCGCGCACGACTAACCGTTAGAAATGTTTGCGATATTTTGAGTGGAAATGGTGAAGAAGCATTTTGAATACATTCCTATTCAACTATTTAAAAAACAAACTGCCTACAGTCTCACGAAATCGGATTTTCTCATTTTTATTACAGCTCCGTCACGTATGAACCAAACACTTTCATGAATCTATATTTTGATCGTTATGGAATCTTGCTGTTCAAGACGTGAACGACTAAAGAAACCGCTACTTTGTCTACGGGCTTGTTGACTTTCAGATCGCTGATTAAAAAGTACATACAAATCCAAATTTTCTTCTTACGCACTTGAAAATAACTTAGTAACCCCTGAATCTCTAACTAACTGAACCAATGATCTTCCTTTTATCGGCAAGAACAGTTGTATTTCATTAACCGCATCCTAAAATCAGGCGATTCAAGCACAATGAATGAACAAAAACTCACATCAATGCAGTCTATCCGAATGAGTCAACCAACTTCTCGGAGTGCAACTGGCTTGTTTTTCCTCTCTTTACGCGTGCTAGTAAATCAATAATTTCCGAAAAACATACATTCGCTGCATGCCAACATAATCTGAATGATGGCATAAAGTGTCACGCTGAAAGAATGGCAACAAAGAAAAAACCCATCGTTTGTATTGGGACAAACGAACTGACTGGTTGTAGTAACGGAGATAGTTAAACTCAGGTAACCGCTATAAAATTCAGGCGTGAACATCATTCGTTCACAGCAAGGAAAAGATCACAAAACCAAATTACCAAAATAATTTCTGGGCGACGAGGGTCACCGACATTGGGATGCCCACGGCATGGACGAAAAGACAAAACTACCGTTACAGTTATCATGCTATTTAAGTTTAAGTGAACACGTCTTATACTTACACAGCGAGTTGTCGCCTCTCAGAATTGCATCCAGCTCAGAACGGAAGTATGAATGACTCAGCAGCTTATACGTAGTTGTCTTTACAATGAGATTTTTCCTATCAGCCTTGAAGTTAAAATGGTTCCATAACGTTTGGTTACGTTTATCCATGCCGGATAAACACTCCAAAGAAGGTACACATAGTTTAACGTAAGAGGAGGCGTGTGTCACTCTTGTACAGCAGAAAAACATTAATAAACCGTTGACCTCGTCTTCATATAAGAAAATCGCCCGCGTTGTTCAGATCGTAACCAAATCGACCGGCTGGCTACCGAAACATTAAAATATGCTTTTCGTAGAGAAAACAACACTCCTCGGTCAACGAGGGCATCCATAACTGGACAGTTCATTATCTGCGTAGAAGAATTGGATACTTTGCTGGAGCGTTTCGCACGAGAGGTCCCTTCACAGTCAAAGCCTCAACCGCCAAGATAACCACTACAATCTGTCGACGGCTTCACAGAAGCGACCTCGCGTCTCCCTCTGTGTGGAGTGCGACGGCAGATAACTATTGCTGGCCCTTACTATATTCTGTACAATTGTGGAAATTTATATTCGGGGATCGGCACTGGTAATAAGTGCTGCCTTCATCGAAATTTTTCATAGCATCCCGCAATTCAATCAATTTTGCGCAAACACAGTGAGTAGTCAAGCGCAATGCTGCAAAGCTACCCTCTCCAGCTATCCTCATCCACGTTCTCTGTTGGTGGGGAAACATTATAACGACTGATCTTAGTCATTCTTAGTTCCGAACAAAACTTGTTGGATTGTTTCGTGCTCGCAGTACAGTCCTTAGACCCACGAGACTTTTTCAGTATAGACGGTTTCCCGTCCAGCTGTCCAGACAATCCTGTGTTTAGCTGGCATCCTTAGCACCGACCCCACAGCGTGTGAACACACAATCGCCAAATTACGTGATCGCTCTCGACAGAACAGATCAAAGTTGAAAACGTTAAGAAATGATTCCTTGGTTGGTTATATCAGCTATTCTGGATACCACCTGGATAGAAACGACCTTCACATGTTACGGGAAAAAAGCAACTCGTTATTGATGCATTAGAAACTAGAAACTAGGCTAAGCGCCGTTCAGTTCTAGCCATTTTTTCACATAACTGATTTCCTCCCCAGACCTCCGTAATAATTTCTCGTTTGTATACACTGAACAAAATTGCGCCATATGCTTGAAACCTTGATTGCTATTTATTGTCATAAATCTTACGGTGTGCTTCTATTTCATGTTTAGTTGTTGTCGCAGGTTTTCACCGAACGTAAGACTGTTCCATCGGGCCACTTGCTTCCGTTTCAAGAACTTTGGAACCAACTGAGAAAAAGTACTCTCATTTAGAAACTATAAAGCACCAGATGTAATTTTAGGGGTCAGACGTTTACGTTGGTACTGATAAATCAACATATGACTCACACTGTGAGTTCTAATGGCCTAGAATTACGCACGGTCTGGGCCGGATAAATACATATTTATCTTAAAATGGGCAGATGATAGAAGATTAGGGATAAGTGTGTATATGGAACAGGGTTCTACACACAAAACGATAAGTAATTTAAACGAGCAATCATTTAAAACTAGCTTTTCAACGCGTATAGCACGCGTCCAGTTACTTTGTGCGTAAAGGTAAATGTAGTACACTGTGGTACATTACACTGTGATACAGTACACTGTGGCATATAACCAACCTAGTCGAATACCGTCCAGCTGTTTACAGCCGATTTAGAGTATGCGGAAATTAAATCAATGCTAACTTTTAAACAGCTGTGGATAACAACGGGTAACGCAAACCGACGAATAACGTCATGTTCGAAGATAGAGTATGCTACTACAAACATGTGGGTGGAGTGAAAGATAGATGAAAAACAATGTGTAGCAAACAAGCTCGTTTTCAGCGAAAGCGACTATTCAGTTCCTTGATAAATGCATGGACAGTTGCGAATACCCAAAGTACTATTGGAGTATATTACGTAGAAATCGGATCGCAATAACGGCGACGTCATTGCAACGCCAAGCACTTAACGAACAAGACACAACGCGCAGCATGCTCGATGAGTTAGAGATTAACTTTACGAAGGCAGCGCGGGTTCTCAATCAATTGACACCTGAGGAACGGTCTAATTTTGAAGCTCACGCCGCACAGATTGCAACCAAACAAGGTGAAAAGAGGCTGGACAGATTACTCAAATAGATCAATCCAACGAAGCCCTCTTCGCAGTTTCCAATTAATCCAGAACGGTACGTCCACAATTTTTCTCCTTTGAATCTGGACAAAGTATTACTTGAAGTGCTATCGTTAGGCCCTAAGTTTTGTTGTCCACAGCGTAAAACTAGGCAATTGGATTTAGAGGTGCAGTTTGAGAATTTGTACGCACAGTTGTCGGTTCTCGATCCTACATCGACTCTAGATGCTGAGCAACTCAAATCTACACTAGTGAATTCGTGTTATCAGTACTTACGCTCGAGTCCAGCCTCTGAACAATTTCTCACGAAAGAACATCTCGTAGCGGTTGAAAACTTGAAGAGAAATGAGAACATTTTAATTTCTAAGCCTGATAAAGGTGCGGGTATCGTGTTGCTTAATAAAGCAGATTATATCAACAAAATACGCACCATATTAGATGATCAGACCAAGTTTCGAAAAATGGAGAATGAAAAGGATAAAACCCCACAAATCGAGAAAGCCATATCAAAATCCTTACGATGTTTAAAACAGAGGGGAATTATAGATTCAACTACATTTGAAAGAATTCGCCCCATCGGAACCACGATTCCGAGACTGTACGGGTTACCCAAAATTCACAAAATCGGGGTACCACTCAGACCAATTTTGGACATGTGGAACTCTCCATATCACCCTCTAGCTAAGTGGTTGTCACAAATATTAGATCCCGTCAGGCGGAAACTCTCAACACACAGCTTACGCGACTCATATGATCTCGTGAATGCGATTAAGGATGCCAATCTAACTGGGCAATCAATGTTTTCTCTCGACGTCACATCCTTGTTTACCAACGTCCCATTAAAGGAAACCATAGATTATCTGTGTGATTATATTGAGAACAGTGACATGGATATTCAGATACCGTCGGTCGAACTCAAACAATTACTTTATCTGTGCACTTACAACGTACAGTTTAAGTTCAATGAAGGAATTTATCGACAAAAGGACGGTGTCGCAATGGGATCGCCGCTGGGACCACTGTTTGCGGACATTTTCATGGCGAAATTAGAAAATGAACAGTTGAGTCCAGCAATTCGCCAATGCAATTTTTATAAGAGGTATGTTGACGACATCCTTTGCGTACTCGATAATAACGTTGACCCAACTGACATATTGGCAACATTCAACTCCGCGCACCAAAATTTACAATTTTCGTTGGAGACCGAAATGAATAGCCAATTAGGCTTTCTGGATGTACGTTTACGTCACCGTGCTGATGGCTCAATTCAGCGGGCGATACATAGAAAGGATACTTGGACTGATCAGTATATTCATTTCAATAGTTTCGTACCACTTGCCTCGAAAAGAAATCTGATCAACTGTTTGACGAGAAGAGCCCTAAGGATTTGCACGGAGGACACAATTGCGCAAGAATTAGCATTCATACGCGCAATATTCATACAGAATGGATACCCGGAAAGGTTCATAGATAGGGCCATGCAACAGCGGAGGGTAAAAGACCGGCTGCACTCTGTAGAAAAGAAAGCTGTGCATATCGGATTACCATTCAAAGGCGATACTTTAGCCGAAACTATTACACGTAAGCTTACAAGCGCAGTCAACCGAACATTCTACGCCGCTAAATTACGAGTCCACTTCACGTCCAATCCGGTTTTGTGCTCACGCCTAAAAGATAAAGTGCCTATTTCTGCAGCCTCGTTTTGTGTATATTCATTTACTTGTTTCTATGGGACCAGTTATGTTGGCCGCACGACTAGACGCTTATCGGAACGGATCCGGGAACATCATCCAGCTTGGTTCAACAGTGGTATAACCAAGTCTGTCTGCAGCGCCATACTATCACGCCTGATGGGTTCAAATCACGCTGTCAACGTAAAGGACGCATTTCGTCCAATCTACCGAGTTAAGGCCATCCGGTCGAGAGCGGTGAGGAGTAGGATTCTGTCTGCAGCAGAGGCTATTGGGATCCGAATGTATAACACCCCTGTGCGCCCAGAAACGTTTCGTTCAGGCTCTGGATTTGCCCTGGCCAACCCCCACCCGGTTGGCCTGTCAAGACCCATTGTTCAAGTGGGTACTTGACTGCAGTGTGACATTGAACTGATTGACCGCATTAACCACATGTCCCCCCGTATACTCCCCTAACGATTCTCCCGTGAAATGTGTGATATAAATGTGATGTATTTGGCCTGATGATGAATCACTGAAAACGAGCTTGTTCGCTACACATTGTTTTTCATGAAAGATAGATGTTGAACTGGAATTCACCGACACATTTCTGGTGACTATTTCGAGATTCATACAATCTACCAGTCATGGTTAGTGGTGTTGTGTCCTCAAAAGACGCTTGGCTAGCGAGTTGGTTTAGTGCGCAAACTTCCGTACA
Source organism: Paragonimus westermani (assembly GCA_008508345.1). NCBI lineage: Eukaryota > Metazoa > Platyhelminthes > Trematoda > Plagiorchiida > Troglotrematidae > Paragonimus > Paragonimus westermani. The sequence continues at coordinate 135,566 of QNGE01001205.1, forward strand.
GGTCATGCCAAAAACTAAACCACAAACGCGTGCACTCATTTGCATGACAGACATGCACTCACATACATTGGGTGACAGTTCGTTGTCATTCGCCTCGATGAAATTTCTCACACAGCATGTATGCACTGTTCCGATAGTCTCTTCTTGTCCGTCGTGTTCGGGGCTTGTCCTTTTGGTCCTAAATGACGCCTGTGGGTAATACACTACTTGTGAGTAGTATACTACTCACAACTAAACTTCCTGATATACAACAGTAGTACTAGGAGTGCAGAGGGTATTTCATTATGTTTCATTAAGTATGCAGAGATGGTTGTTGTTTAAACATATTTCGGGTTACAAACCTCGTTAGGTCACTGGAATGAGCAACACTACGGCTGACGTCCTGAATCCACTTTCACTAAATGACCCATCGATCAGTGAGCTACCCGAATTGGTCAGACCTACATAAAATCCTGACAAAATGATTAATTAGGGCAAGCAGACAAGGTGTTCAATGAATGAAGATCTACCGTCTACAACAAAACGTTTCCTAGCAATTTTGTAGCCTTCGACTGTCATTGACGATTCGAAATCATCCACGGTTTGGAAGGATAAAGATTACACTCTCTGGGACATAATCTTACTAAACAAGATGCAAAAGCAGTTCCTCAAGGAAGTGCATGAGTTCTTTCCGAGATTAACGAGAATGAAGAACCTTTCAAAAGGCACTGTTGACGGCCTAATATTGATCTTAATACCAAACTATTCTTGAAGTTATGTGAGGTAGGTCAGAAACACCAACGTATCAATGCACCCGAATCAATACACTGGCCGGGAAGACCGTGGACATGAATTTGTGCAGATTACTTCAGTACAACCAATGATCCGATGTTTTGTTTCTATGACAGCGACTCCCAGACTACTACCACTAGAATTCTTTCTCCCTTTGCAACATTCGGAATGCTCGAGTTAATTTGTACTTACAATGAATTTCCCTTCATCAGTGAGCGATAGCAACAGTTTCTTTATCAGTAGTGGCGTACAGCAAACAGAGTCTGCAAAAAAACGCCCAGCGTCAACTGGTTTGGCTGTACTTGGAGCTCAAGTGATAAGTCATGGCCTTCTTTAGCAACACTCCAGAGATGCACAAACTAAACTAGATCGGTTTTTGTTCGCTTACAGAAAGGTTCTTGCAGAACGGGTGTATGGCGTCGAATTGCAAACGAGTTTAAATTTTTCCTTCCCTGTCTTTGTATTCAGGTCGAAACAAACCAAGGAAGTGTGTGCGTAACCACGATACAGGAGTTTAATGTAACTGAAGATAAGTCGGCCTGCCACATTTATTGCTCTTATAGGAATCCTTTAGAACTTCAGTTGACCGACGAAAGTGGTATGCGTCGACATTCGACAGAAACACTTGAGCCCACCTGGTTGACAGGTAGATAAAGAGCAGTCTGCTCAATGCGGGCAACAACCGCAGCCACGCAAACAGAGCTTTTACGCTGGCAACGCGTGACAAAACCAGTAGATCTAAAACAAACTTAGACTTGTCCTCAGCGTTGACAGAAGAATCTTAAATGTGGACCGCTGAACCGATAGCTGGTTTTGATCAAGTTCTGGTAAGCTGTAACTGGTCTTGAAATGTAACCACCCCGCATTTTCTTAGTTACAGTTCTGAGCCTGTTGACCGTTCATAACTTCCCTTAGCTTACTAGGGTTTGGTATGGTAACACGCGTTCTATGTCTCTGCTCAGGCTCTAAGCCTCATACAACTAGTACTGCGCTACTGTGCTCTCGATTAGTCTTTTTAGTATGCCGCGTGTTGAAATTGTCCTGATTTGTTGGCATGAAACCCGCAACTTTCCTAAGAAATGAGTGCAATCACAAACGAAATTAGAAAGATGGAATTTCAGCTCTACCAGATTTTGCGACAATCCCTCTGCTGAAGAGACTGGATGCGCCAGGATCTTCGTGGGCATCTGTGGTATCTGCATGTGCCATTGTCCGCACTTCACCAATCAACCCGTGCACAAGTATGTCCCTATGTCTCACATCCTGAACCCGAACGATTCACTCGTGTTACCCACACAACCGATTGGGTAACCGTTGGTCTCATCGTTAATATTTCATTCTCTCGGATTCGGTAAAGCTATGTGCTACTGCAGTCACATGTTATCATTCTACTGTAGGCTGACTACGTGTCATAGCTCGCACTTTAACGTGTATGCTAAACTGTAACAGTATGGATAGTGAATAATAGGTGCCAAAACATTTCCGACTACGACGTTAAGCAAACATACGTTAGGACGCCAGTCAGCATGGTCTATTTTCTGGGCCTCCATCCGTGAATTATCTGGAAGAAGTCCATCTTGCCGACATAGCTTATGAGTTATACGCAACTTGTGTGACAAGCTGACCGGTGAAATATAGGAAAAACGGAATCTCACGAGACAATAGGAAGGGAATGTCAAACTATCCGGCCGATTGAATGTTCCAATCAGCTATAGTTTAACAGAAGCCAAAGTGGTGATTCATGTCTGCTCATACTCGTTTGCTTTTCCCATCTCGCTTATACATCGAGTTTGCCGGTTTATTATTTATATGTAGGCTTGTGTCTTGTGTTATTTGCAGATTTACGGCCTACTGGCGACGTCTCCTTCAGTTAGCATTCAAACTTGATCAGTTATTGAGCAGATGAATGTATAGGGTGCAACCGGTTATCAAAATTACTTACGCATCTGAACACTTTCGTATCACATTGAGAACCCAGAGCCTGGTTAACTATTTGAAAGCCGTAGACACCAACAGCTCACCCATTCATGCTTGGGTGAGCATGTGTGAGAACTGCGTAATCCATATTAGCAAGCTGATGATCATTTCAGTTTGTAGCAAGGTAAGCACGACTCTCATCCAATATCACAGACAGTATCCAAGCAGTATATTTAGTTGGATCACTTGAGAAGAAAGCCTTGGATCGCTGTTCCACATTCTGGTTAACGCTCATGGGTAGTATATACGGCCATTAAGAATCCCCACCTTGCGAGATAAGTGCGTTTGCCAATATACTGCCGTTTTCAACTTGTGTGTAACCAAATTGTGAAATCTAAACCGTTATCCGCGATTGTTATTGAGTGGCTTCTGGTTTGCTCGATCATTTTTTGGAGGAAACACAGTACATATCAGGATAACGCTAGATGATAGGTCCTTTTATGTACATTTCATAATCACAGAACACACTAAGCAAGTCGTTGATTACTTTTGAATAGATTACTGCAGAGTAACCTGGACTACCTGGTGTTATTACCAACATTCCCATGGTCATTAAGCTTTATTTTGCGGTGCTCCGGCTTTCAAAACAAATTCTAGAATGCATTCTGCCGTTCTGCATCTTTCCCGTAGGAATTCTGAAATGTGTACGTTTTGTCATTTTTGTAGTCATTTTGTCACCTCATTCTATCTTAATTTAGTGCGTTCGATATGCTCATAGTTTTCCGAATTTGGCAGTAAAGTCTACATAATACACAGCTGAATCTTGTAAAATGACAAAACTCAAGTGTTTTCCGGGATAGTGCACATTTGTAACCGTATAACGTGCTTTGAAACTGAAATTTAAGCAAGTGTCGATTAATTGTAAGGGCTATTTGTTGATGAAATTCGAACGTTACCTACGAGGAATCAGGGTTTTCTCATTCTCACAGACGTTTTAACCAGCCCTTTTAGGACAGAAGCACAATAATCGAATTTTGTTCCTGTTAGAGTAGTCCAGTAGTGTACATCGTCGCAACGGCCGCGTTTTGAACTCCGGTCATACTTTCATGAGGCAACCGCATCAAACACTGTGCCACTGGTCTCATATTGAACATGAGTGAATTATCATACAGAAACTCATAGCCACAACCATCTTAGGGACGATACTCAAACCGCCCGATAATCTCGAAAGGAGACGCAGTAGCTGTCCTGTAAGTTTGATCGATCATCCATTGTCGGTTACCTCTGTCCGAGTTGACATCACAGGAACCGTAGAACTTACACAGAGGTATACTGAGCACTGATTATTTGTAGGGACTTCGGTCTATATAACTTGGACATCCGTCGAGGGTTCCAAGGTGAGACCATGAACCACATTGTAGTGTGCAGTACGTGTAAGTATTTCACAGAATTCAAGTTATTCACCATCTAGTTCTCAGAGAGAAACACCATAATGGTGTCTGTTTTCCACTCATTTAATGTGATCGCACTTCTTGTATGGAGGGGATCAAACACGAACCCATTTACTGTGCAGTTTTTCGTTCATGCATAAGTGCAGTGTGAAATACTCACTTTGCCGCTGTATTTACCGTGATTCTTTTCATTCTCCTCTCCAATATTGAGACCAGCACTTTATACTCTGTATAGTAATTGCCATTCTACGAAAGACATGCCGATACACATCCTGAATGTAGTGTTCCTGTGCATACTTTCATCGAATTCAACGGTCATTGGGTTTTGTTATGTATCGACTAGCATAGCTCGCTAATATTCTCACACGACTATTTCTCTCAGTATGCTATGCCTTCACGGATCTTCATCGCCAATCTCTACCTGGTTCCGCTCGATTTTGATGCTGGGTTGGACATTCTAAGATACAGCAGGTGAGCAAACATAAATGTGATGTTATGTGTGTAGTGTTAAAAAACGTGGGAATCTGAAATCAGTGGTAGACTAAGCCTTAATAAACCCGGGCAATTTCGCTTTTTTGAATGGGATGATCTCGCGAAACGATGGAAGTGTCTCGCCATGTTACGGTCTAAGCTAAACATCCGTCGACCGGGAAACCCTGGCTTCGCTTAATCGGACTAAGTCCGTTTTTTGGTCGACTTGTTGGCTGAATTAGCCACTTTATCAAATGAAATAGGTTTACAGAAACCTGTGGAGCCTCAGGGCTGCATCATCTTCCACCCACTAGAAACATAATTTCTCACAAAACATGAAGCCTGACGCCTTACTCTCGATCAGGCATCTCATCCGTTTTCAGCTTACAGTTACGACGGCATGCAGGGGAATGACAAGCGGCATCTGCTTACCTGACTGCACCAATCAGTCTAAGCTGGGCCCTGGCGTTCGACAGAATTCTGGGTCTGACCAGTCAAACGATGGGAGTGATTTCATCTTTTTGTTTGATCACCATCTTCAACTCAGAATGACTGCTGAGGTCTACTGAGGTCTTGTTAATCACCTGTCACAGAACTCTCTTGAGTCCTCAAAAAGACTTGGCAGATGTATCATGCCAACCCCCACTTCTATAAAACAACAATGTATGAATCTATGGGCAGTCATTCTTCTCTTTTCCGGTGGACCTTCCAATTGGTTTGCTTTAATTGTTATATTTTTACCACTGAAATGAATACACTGAATAAATTCATCTGTCTACGTGGTGTTCAAAATGCTAAGGGACACCGCTGTTCCAAATAGTGAATATCAGTGGTTTAGATTCCCCGCATTACATTCCTAAGATCTCACCTTATCCTAAAACTTTACGAAAATTTGAAGGTGTTTAGTTTGAGAGGAATCTGGTGTATGTTATGTGAATAAAAACTTTCTGAGATGGAGCGCAGTAATAACAGTCATGGAAACTATGAAAATCACGGTCAAACAGACATGCGTTTTTATGGTGCATACGGATTTGGCATGTTATATATAATTCCTAAGTTCTCTTCTGTTCCTTTTGATTCAATTCAACTTTTAAAGCAAGACAGTGGAATTTTAACCGCAAAGGTTTGTGTACCAATGACACATATATTCTAAATTCTTTGTGCTGATGTTGAACCAAATTTTTGGGTGCACTCATTGAAAAAATCTTAGGCGCACGACATTGTTTAAAACGTATGAGTGAAAACTACAATAGTTACTGTGAAAGCAACCGGAAACAAAATAAGGTGGGCTGACCGTAAGAAGACAGTATGTATATGACGAATCCTCACAGAAAACACAAACTGACGGTGGGATGTTATCAGAAATACGAATTGACGGGGTGAAATAAATCACAATAACTCTGCGTGTCCAGACTGAACACTGGTTGTCGCATCTAGTTGTCATTTAAAAACATGGAACTAGCAAGCTCTCCATAGTTTAGCCGGAAGTTTTCTCCGGGTATCTACTATTCCAACTGAAAAGAAACGAGCTCAAACGCCTTTATTAGTTCCAGGTTTATCCGATTCGGGTCACCACCTTCGTGCTGCCAATTACACAGAACCGCCATACAGTTTATCTGCTTCCAACTCCAGTAGTTTACGATGCACCATAAAATGTATAATTATGCCAACTATTAATCATCATCGGGGACAAAAAAGAATTGACTGTTCCAGCCCATCTGGATTCACTGAACCCGGCATTTAGTCCCTATGGTCGCCATTCTCTGCAATATCTCTAGCGTTACATCGCATTTGGGTACTTTACCACAATACCCCAAGTGTAATGTACGCGTGAAGTTTTATCAGTAGACATCATCACTCTATTTGGCGACATAGCCGTCAGCGGCTGTACTGAAGCCTCTCTTTCCAGCCTTATAATGATACCATATTGCACCGAAAGGACTGAACACACGTACAGACAGTTACAAGGTTTTACACTTGTGCCATCTTCATAGCCCCATTAGAATGACTGAAATAATGGCTGTCAATTTGTACTGAAAGAGGTGAAATTGAATTACAGTTGACACTGTCAAGTGGAAGGACCTAGAGGACCAATTCTATTAAATCCGCACTAATAATATTTGCAAACGGGTTACCAACATACGGCAGCCATCTGCAACTCGAAATTTGAACGATTAATGTGTCCCCTTAGATTAGTAATAAGGCGGGTGAGCAATGATGAACCTAACACCAATCTCCAGGTGTAATCGTTCCTGGCGCGGATTTCGAAAGGCCTAGCAAGACGCCGCATATAGGGTTTATCCAAATGGAACGACATACTACATGTCTACATGTACGCATTTTCATGGGTTTCCACGGCAGTCTCAAATTGGAAATCACTTGTTTTAATGTTATAGGAAGGACTTTATTCACGGACTGCCTTAGCCATGGAAAACCTGAGAAAACGCTGATTGTCATCTCTTCAAACTCTTTTTATCTCTACAGTGCTTTGAGTCTAGTGTTCACAGTGCCACACGCTAAGGCTTGACCGAAGAAGAAGCAAGTTTATTACGGTGACTTCAGAACCTGGTAGTGGAAAATATATGCACTACCGACGAGCTCTGACAAAAAAAAACACGATTACATCGGTTCTTTTCGAACCGTATCAAAAGAGAAGTCTGTGGTTATGCGAAATCACCTGCGTAACATCCAGCTCATGTCAACAGCAACCTACTACCTGGTAGCAAAAAAACGTTCTCAGAAGCAGTCACGATGATCCAGCCTTTGGAGTACAAAATAATTTTGTAACGTTTACGACTTTCTGGAGGCCTTACTTGACTGTGAACTATCTTCAGTTGAACTCCATGAGTTAACAGCAGATAAGTGACTACTTCTAGGTCGAAGCAGAAACGGAAGACGAAGTAATGAACAGAACCGCAGTTTATTTTCAGCCACAGTTACCGTTACAAATAGCAATGAGTACAACAGATGTTTACGCGACAAGAAAAAGTGCTCTTCCAATCACATCACGGTTATTGAATGTTTGGTGTGCGGATGATATTCTTGGTTGACAGTTGCTGGACTGAGAGAATGAACGTAGCCGGGATATCTATAAATGGTTGCGGTGGTAAGATTCTGATTGATGTAGCCATAAGTATAGCTAAATGTGGTCTGCAAACAGCTGTCCTGAAGGCTTGAATTACCACAAACATTAGCGTTTCTCATTGCGGTTTTCTAATTAATTACTCTTTTCCAACCGATTGCGATCGTAGTCAGTTGATCTGATGAGAACTGACTGATTTCTTTGTTTGGAGCTGCTGTAACGTAGTGGTTATTGTTATGTAAAAAGACCAGACTTTGTATGTTTTTCATTCAAATGCGGATAGCATGTTTCTTGAGAATCACTCAGCCGCCTTCAATATTAGCAGTGTTCTTCATAGCGTAACTATTGAGTTATTTAATCTCCGATAACGCATGCTGGGCACTTCACATCGTTTTGACACAGTGTATGTGTAAAATATCTGCAGTATTAAATTTTGGAAATACGAGGAGAAACTATTTTTTGCATAAGCGGGGCAATGTCTATGTTTTATGTTACTTGACCACATTCCGCTTGGACTGGACGACGTAGGTCAGTCTAGCGTAGCTTCACAGCTCCTAGAGTGCCTATCATGGCAACATGCTCAAAAGTAGTGCGTCCTTACTACTCACGTTTGACAGCTCACAAGTACCCATGCGTGTGAAATATAAGCATACTGAGGAGCTTTATTCACACTAGATGTGGGCTGGCATAAATGCAATATTTATAATCGTTCTGCATATCATTACATTTGAATGTGAAACTCTGTTCATCATTAGGACAGCACAGTTGATTGTGAGTGTTTAAAGTTACCATTTTTGCTAATGGTCGTTGGTTATTCTATATGTGAAATACACTGCTGTAAATTGACAGCAGCAATAATCACTGTTTGCCGAGCTACACACATAACCCCATCACTCATGTTCTGCCACAGTATACAGTTATCACGCGTTTGTTCCGTCTATCACTATCACACCTCGTAAAATTACCCGTTAGTAGACCATCATCTACGTCATACACGTTAATGTGAAGTTTTCGTGTCGTTTCATTTATTTCTGTAGGTATACAGTAAGTACATCATACACTTGCAACTACTCAGTGGTCTTTGCTGAACGTAGCTTGATCAGACTTTTGCTTTAAAAGAAAACAGTCATGCAAAAATGTGGACAGCGTGAGTGAATAAATATTCAGTCAGAATATCACAGTGCACAGAGTTTTTGGGAGGAACCGTAATATTTTCGCACCATGGCTGGACTAGCCAATCGATGTTAACTACTCCCGTCCAGTTTTTGTCTAACACTGTAGGTGTGGTGAATTCCATCTAGTGGGTAACATATGAGTTACAATTCTATTTTATAACCTCGAGTCTCCGAAGATTAAAAGATATCGTAATGCGTGTAAATGCTCGAATTTTTTCAGTGCTTTCGTACGAATTAGTTTTCACTGGTGTTGATCAAAAACCCGTTATGTGTACGCTTATCAAACTAAGCTTTGTAGCTATGACAGTGTGGTGGATTATCAAGCAATTTAAAGGATTAAGATGCATCCCATTCAGAGATTACGTGAAAAAAGACTTTCCGAACAATTTTAAAGACTGATAGTCATGTCCATTATAAATCTGAATCGGCTTGAGCACAATCACAGTCAGTAGAGGGCTTGGTGGAGAGGATGAAACCAGTAACACGGGGCGAGATTGTCTGACGAACAGAGCGAGTACTAGATTTCAGAAATCGTTAAAATGGCTGGAGAAAAAACTGAATTTCATACGTCGCTAATAAAGAAGCATAACAAAATAATGCTCTATAATGTCAAATGTGAAACAACTAGATTTTCAAGCAAGCTGACAGAAAGCAATCAAGACTATGGAGCTCTAGAATGTTTCCAAAAGTGGCCGAAAATTAGTATGAAATTAGCTCAATAAAATAGTTGGATTCAGCTTGCGGTCAGACGGATTGCATTCAAGACAGGTTCTACAAATGAAGAATATCAGGCGAGAAAAATTCGACAGTAGATGTCTGACCTCTTCAGATAACCAAACAATGATTTTCGTCGAGAAACACCAACTTGTACAGCAGAACACGATATGTCTTATGCAAACAAATTCAGCTTAATACCAAAAGAGACGGTCAAATTTAGTGAGTGGTTTCAATTTAACACACTCAAAACACTCATGGTTAGCTAACAACGAAACTGTGGTGAATGGCTATTTTTTTAGACGTTCTTGTGAATGACGTGCGTCATCTAGGCTTGTGTCCTTATTAAGGGTGAGTCAGAAGAATGGTCAATAGAGGCTATGGAAGGGGTGCTTGCTCACCGAATGCCTAGGAATCGACCAAAAAAGGTGAGGTTCTGAATGTTGACCGTTGCCGAAACCATCAGTATCCGACTGCGCAACCATGGCCTATGTACTCAGAAGAAGTTCGTGAGGACACGTGACCTATTTTTGCATAACTAACCACAAACACGCCGTCCATACCCTCTATCAGCCGTTTATCTGACTCATCCTAGATACCGATTTCACGTTTAATGTGTTGTAGTTAGATTAAAGTTTCGTAAAAAATACAAGGCGCTGTATGAGTGAGTAAAAATAAAGAAAATGAGACGCGAATGACTACACAGAGCTTTATTGTCGTAACCGACGGGTATATCAGTGAAGACAACCTGAGTGCTCTCAGTAGTAACCCGGTGGATGGTCAGGTCGGAGGTGCGAGTTTTCGAGCGCTCGGCCGAATACCTCAACGCGGGGGAGATACGTTCAAACGCCTGCTGCGATCGGATCAAGAACAACGTGCGCGACCGGATGAGTCATCGCTCGACTGGATCGGACCAACGGGCGAGGCAGGGCAGGCGAAATACGACAGACGGCCAGATCGGAGGCGTGGTTTTGCCAACATTTAGAAGAACATCTCGACACGATGTTGGAATACGGTCAAGGTCAACATTGGGTGGATGGCGGACAGCACGAGCAGCCGGACGAGTCATCGCGCAACGAAATCGGACAAACAGACGAGGAATGTCAGGCAGAAAAGCCCCCGGTAGAAGGCGCCGATCACACAGGTGAACCGGTCAGAAGTGCACACGACGTGTGAACGGAAACCGGGGGTGTTGCGGGTTGGAATTATGACTCATAAACGAGAGAGCGCGCGTTGCATTTGACTGGCGATTTGGACAATGAAGTTTGTGCTTTTTTGGACGCTTTCTCACTATGGTAATTTTTCAATCCAACTAATTTGTTCCACGTCATTTCTTCTATTCAGGAGATTTGCATTTGCTAACATTCTCTTCCCGCTCGTCTCATTGGATGTAACCAAGTTGTTTTCTGTATTATCTCTAACCTCCCGGAAATTTGGGATCAACCAATCTTCAATCGGCAAGTCCAATATATCTGATCCCAATGGTCGGGTTAATAGCTCATTATTTCTTACTAAATGTCCTTAAGAAGGACAGTCAGAATAGATAGAACTCAAACGGTACTGTTGAAACAAATAGTAGTGGAAACTCTCTCCCATCTTGAGGGTGAAATGACAAGATGTGCTCAAAAGAGTGTAACCAGAGGACGACTAAACAAAATGGACCGTGGGCCGCTCAGAACACATATTCAAATGGAAATATACTTAACAACAATGCTGAATTAACGGAAGTTTAACGGGCGGCCAATACCGGTGTTGAGCAGGATAAAAACCGACAGTCACACTCTCTGTATACTGTTTCAATACAGGATACGTCACAACTACACAATGTATGCAGAAACAAACGAAGGGAGATGATTGAGTTTTGGGTGAAAGTTTTACATACAACCCTAACGTAGATCGGTTGATTCAACGTTCGTCACTATGCAAAGCAAAGAGTGTAAACTACGTTGGAAGAATTTCAGAAAAACCGATGTAACGATTTTCATGGGAGATGAACATTTTGAGGAAGTTACCTGTCAAGTCAACGGGGAGTAATCTAGCCTTACGCACGGTCTGGGCTGGATATATNTATATATATATATATATATATATATATATATATATATATATATATTACAATGGGCAGAGGGCACAAGTTTGTACATACATATATACACTGATATCGAGCCTGTTTCTACGAATTCAATAATAGGCCATTTAAATGTGGAGCAACTTTCGACCAGGTTTACAAACGCATATAACAGTGCAGCGGAAACGTGCCAAATCCTACGGCTAATTGTAGCGGTAAAATATGTATTGGGTTATCGTTACTCATATGAACAAATGTGGTAGACTATGGTAGGAATCGAAATATAAGTAACAAGATTGAATACAACTCAACTGTTTACGTCCGATATAACGTTTATGGAAATGAAGTAAATTTCGGCATTTAACACAGTTAGGGGGGAGCGAATGTTGCCAACAGACAAATCACGTTAAATTCGAAGATGAAAGTATCTTACTGTGAACTTGCAAGTAGTATAACGTTGAATGTGAAATTAGAATTTGAAAAAAGCCAATAGTTGCATGTAAGATGTCTTGCGCAATGACATTTCGTTCGCATCTCATCGGTTACTTTTGCGAAATAAACATACACTTTATATAGTTGGGGGGCAAGTAGCTAGGCGAAATCAATCTGTAAATATTTGAAACAGTCCGTCAGGTGACCAAAGCGGAAGCAGCAAAATGCAACTGATTGATAATTTTGATGCAATCAAGGGGTGGTTAAAGATACATACATATTGAGTGGGAAAGGTCAGATATGGTTAGAAAAATCTACAGAAAACAAGCAGGAGCTGAAATACTGTACAAAAAGTACCAGTTGCATTCTTACCAACATAGTGAAAGGTTAGTCACCAACTGTTTCTGAGCGCATAAAGAGGGGTTCAGTCGATGTATTGCGACGG